>APFE030481686.1:51205-66862 GCA_000404065.3 Pinus taeda | reverse complement strand
AATAAAGCAAAAACCCTAACTAATAAAATAATATTTTTTTTTTAAGTGAATAAATCGACGGATGAGATCAAGAGATGTCTTGGTCCTCATCAACGGTCGAGATCGCTTCAACATGGATCACTCGAACTAGCCGTTGGGATCATTTCCTTTATATAGGGTTTTAGGGGGTCATTTCAGATCATGGGATCTGTGAGTCTAAGACTGAAGAAGCTCTCTTGTAAATCTGTTTCTGGTTAATAAAAGAAGACTTTGGGGTCCATGTCTTGCTGGTGTTACTCTCTTGAAATGCTGTGAGATTGTTTAATTTTTTAATTTTTTGCATATGTTATTTTCAGCCGTTAATAATAGCTTTTTGTAGAGTATTGTGGGCAAAGGTATCTTGTTTCACTTGCTAGGGTTTGGGTGCTGTTAGGGTTTCTGAAGTAATGGCAGGTATCTCCATTACTTCCTAAGATCTAGCAGCATTTTTGCCCTCTTTACTGATGGTTGTTTTGAGTTGTGCAGAAAACATTTTCTGAAGGAATTTTGTGGGAGTTCGGGGAAATTCTCGGCTGAACCAGCCACCTCCCGCAAGCATTTTTTGCTGAGCCCAGTTGGATTTAATCCTGGGTCTATCATTCAGTTTATTTTTAATTTGCATGAGAGATTTTCTGAAGTTCTTCATAGTGAAAATCTGAAATCATTATTTCTTTAAATATTTTCTGTGCTCACTGACAAATCTGGCTGTGTAGAGCTATAATTTTGAAATTTATTTTTTTTTTTAATCGGTTTACAAGTGTTTCATTTTAATTTTTTGCATATATCTTTCCGGGTTTTGTTTTCCATTTGCAGGTTACAGAACTGGTAAAAATCTCTTTCATCCAAATCTGGCCCCAGAAAATAGTTTTTTTGCAGAAGTTTTTGTCTCAGATCTGGAGAAATTTTGGGGTTTTCATAAATTGAATCAGAAGCAAGGGTGCAGCATTATCTACGTAGAGCTTCTCAAATCATAAACCTTGCCGAACCCTCCAAATCGAGCTCCAGCGAGGGTATTTCTCCTCCTCAACGTGCATTCGTTCCATTTGTTGCTGCCCGCGTCCATTCCAGCCACCTGCTTTTCCCTCCCGCTGCCCTCGTTCTGCTCCAGTCATACCTGCAAACACAACCCTATTAAAATTTTCGTGGGTATCAGGTGTTCTAATCACCATCCAGAACAAAATAAAAATCCTCAACACATCTGCCATCCAGATTTCTAGCTTTCTCCATCGCCAACAGCTCCAGACCTGTTCGCAGCTTCAATTCCCGCGCGGATCTGCAAACACAAAACAATTTCGAGTTTTCTTTTAATATATAAGTCGTGGGTATAAAGTGCGTATGCGATCCACCATCAACCTGCTAGCGTCGAGCTCCCGTCAAGCACGTAAATCTGCAGAAGCGTAAGCCATTTTCATATAAGCTGAGGACTCAGGTTTTATTTCATGCGTAAGTATTTTTTTTACATAGCGTAGGTTTTGTTTCTGATATCCGTAAGTTAAAAAAATTAGAAGGAAAATCGATTTCATTCGTTGTGTTTTTTTTTTGGGGTTTAGTTTAGGCACCTTTTTTTTATTAGTTTATTTTAGTTTTAATTTAATTCATATTAATATTTGTTAGGGCTTCCCCTTTTAATTTTAGATTTAAAATCTTTGATAGTTTTAGTTTAGACTTAGATTTAGATTTTGTTATAAAAAATAAAAAAATAAAAAATCGTGATTAATTTTTTTAGATTTAAAATATTTTGTTGACCTTTTTTTCTTTAGTTTTTTATTTAGTTTTAGGTTAGATACATATACTGTGTTTTTGGGATTAAATTTTAATTTTTTAGGATTTTATTTTGTTTTTTTGTTTTAGATTAAAATCAATAAAAAGGTTTGTGTAAAAAATATATATATTTTAAAAGTTACAAAAATGATTCTTAGGGTTTTTTTTTTTTTTTTTTTGGGTTTTAATTGTTGTTTATGTTAAAAATAGATTTTTTCTGATTTAATTTTTTGTTTTTAGAAAAAAAAAAATAATTAAGAATGTTCTTTTAGATTTTAGATTATTTTTTTTTTAATTTTGTTTTAAGTTTAATCTTTGTCTGAAAAAGCCATAAATTTTGTGGGAAAATTAATTTTTGCCAAATTCAGTTGTTTTCATGTTATATGTTTCACGCTGAGATCTAAAATTTTCAAGTCGAGACACGAAATTGATATCTGGTTAATATCTTACGATTCTCGTGGTAGTTTTGAGCATTTATCTTTTCGAAGTTTTCAGTTGCTGGATGTCGTTTTGGTCATTGTGATTTTACTGGATATCTTGCATTGATCAAAATTATTTGATGATAAATGATCGCTGTGTACAATTCGCATTTCTACAACATCTGTTAAGTAATCATTTTAATAACAATCTCTAAAGGAACTGGTCTACTAACTAATCAAATCATTTTTTTAATGCTTATCTTATCGTGTCTCGTGTCTCCCAACCAACTGGTCGACAGTTGGTCTTCATCATCTCACAGGGTCTACCCCCCTTAGCCACGGGAGACAGGCTTAAACGGAGGGATCGGGGATCAGAGTGACAGCCCCCGGTCTGAGCATTGTCGTGTCAATCTGCGCGACAACAGTACCCAATTCCAAAGTACTTCAAATTTGAAGCATTATGGCCCTCGTGCCCAAATCTCCAAGAACAATCAGGCTCAATCTCTTTTTGTGGCTCTGTTGGAAATTTCTCTCCTGTCTCTGCCCTCCTCTTCTCTGTGTGTTACCCTTCTCCTTATACCTTCCCACACCATTGTCTCCATCTCTTGCCAGGTCTTTTATCTCCTTTACCTTCCAGCACATGGAGGTGCAGCTTAGTCATCCGACTTCTCCACGATTTTGAAGAGGCGGTCTCATTATATTGAGTATACACAAACTTTTGTAAGGTTAATGTATCCTGGGATTTTAATCTAATTCATATTTACACTATTTTTAATTTAATCTTATTTCATAGCTTTATTTAATTTTATACTTTAATTAGAATAATTTATTTAATTCATATTTACTTTTTATTTTTTTAAATTAATTTAGTTTAATTTATATTTCAGTATCTTTAATATATATATGTTTTTTATTTAAAGATATATATTATATATATATAATAATATATATATATATATATAAGGTGGTACACGCATCAACGGTCAAACTTGATATATTCATTATATTCTGGTGAGGTCATAATTTATTTCGATAATCAATTCATCAACCTAAACTTAGACATTTTCCATATTAGCCAATACATATACTAGTGCAATACATGTGGTTCATGCTTATGTACCTATCGTATGCATGTCTCGTATGCTTGCTAATATTCCAATGTTCCCTGCAACTTGATGGGTCATTACATTATACCCCTCCTTTAGAAAATTTTGTGATGAAGTTAGGGTTTATGTAGTATATCGGTAGTTATTTAGCGATTAGTATAATTATGTAAGATTTGTGTTTTGAACATTTATGGTTTTACAATCTTAATAGTCATACCAACTGATCTCCCAAGCTATTCTAGAATCATCCTATCCTTCCTAATCTCTTACACTATCATCCTATCTGTCCTCCACTAGATTATGCCATGGTGTCAGTTATGTTGACCTAACCATTCATAGACCCTAAGGATAACAACATCGATTATAACGACTTGATTTCCCAGTGTGCATCCGACAGTCATCATCACACATCTAGGGGAGTGTGACTCACACAGTCCTCCCATGACTCCAGGTTTTGGAGGATAAACAGTGGACAATACCTCCACCCCTCCTAGTAGGACCAAGGTCAACAACCTATCATGGAATCTCATTGAGCCTTAATTGTTCTTGGAGTTTTGTCATCACGTGGTTGGTTTGGTAACAATGTTATTTGCAATGTAAACACTTGTCCACACTTTATAACATATGCATCAATATATTCAAAATAAATTGTATTTAAATAACATTTCCTATGTATTTCACATATGTTGCTATCTATGATATTGATCTTTGTGTTCATATAACGTACTTGGCCATGTTCAACGCATATATCTGTAAGTTAACTTTCATATTAAAATGTAGTCATTCTTTTATTTTCTTCTCATCATTAATTAGAGACATGATATCCATAATATAATTCATAATTCATATTAATATCATGCATTAGCGATGTTAAACATGTAACATACTTTCATATTGGTATCCATGTACCAATAATGTTAAGCAAATAGCATACTTCATATTGGTACCCCCGTACCAGCAGAGTTAAGCAAATAACATATACCATGTACCAGCGAAATAAAAGTTCATTTTTACATGGTAGTTCAAAATGATAGTTTTACGTATCTAACTAAAATAAAGTAGTCATATATAAAATAAGGTTTTAAGTTCTTCAAAATCAACACAAGCTGAGATATCTTCTACATATGGTCTCTGTATCTTCCCAGGTAGCCGATCCAAGGCTATACTTGTCCCACTGCACCTTAACTTGGTCTACCAAGCGGTTCTTGAGTTATCAAACCCTATCTTCCAGTATACGTAATGGTTTGACCGAAATAGTTCCCTCATCTGATACCTACAGTTCCTTCCATTGAAGGTTTTGAGATTTGTCAGCTATGTAATGTCTTAATATAGATACATGAAATACATTATGAACTTTATGGGTGGCAGTGCAAGACGATAAGCAACAGGTCCAACTTTTCCCAGGACTTTGAATGGCCCTATAAATCGGGGTGACAAGTTTGTTCCTTTTCCAAACTGGAAAGTGCTTTTGTTTGGTCTGATGCATATGAAAACTTGATCCCCTATTTCATAATTCCTATCTGTCCTATGAGCATCAGCATAACTCTTTTGTCTATCATGTGCCTCCTTTAACCGATGTCTAATTTGTTTTACATGTTCTTCCATCTCTTGAATTAATTCTAGAACTACTATCACTCGATCCTCCAACCTAATCCAACTTAACGGTGTTTTGCAAGGTCCACCGTACAATGCTTCAAATGGAGGCATCCGATTGAGCTGTGGTAACTGTTATTGTATGCAAATTCAACTAAGGGAAAGTACTTTTCCCATTGTGTCTATTGATCCATAATGTACATCATCAGCGTATCTTCTACTACTTGGTTCACCATTTATGTTTTTCCATCAATCTCACAATGATTAGTTGTGCTTCAATTTAGTTGAATTCCCAAGACTGGTTGCAAACAAGTCCAGAATCTTAAAGTGAATCGTGAGTCCCTATCTGATATGATCTTCTTAGGTACTCCATGAAATTTGATAATTTCATTTGTAAATACCCAAGCTACGTCAACAACTTTGTAAGTATCTCTTACAGGAATAAAATGGGCGCTTTTCGTTAATTTATCCACCACAATCAGAATGCCATTATGCCTTAGTGGAGTAAGAGGTACCCCAATGATAAAATCCATTGAAATTATCTCCCATTTGGTCATAGGGATGTCATGAGGTTATAGGAAACCTGTTGGATGACAATGGTCAGCCTTCATTTGCTGACATTAAAGACATTTTGCAACGAATTGGACAATATTGTGTTTCATACTTGCCCAGAAGAAGAGTTTCATTGTATCAGCATACATTTTCTTTACACCAGGATGTGCACAATACAATGCTTTGTGGGCTTCCTTAAGAATGGTGTTTCAGAGATCCCCACTATCAAGTATGTACATCCTTCCATGGAATCGCAAAATTCCATCATCTTCTAGTTCATGTCCCTCAAACTTAAGTTTTTTTGGATTTTTACTATCAAGCCCGAATCTCACTTTTAAATACCAACTCTCTCTCAAGAGATGCTCTAGTACTCACTTCCTCAAGTTACTCTACCCTGATAGGTATGAGGGAAAACATGTGGTCTTCTACTTAAAGCATTTGCCACTACATTCTCTTTTCCTTTAATGTATGAAATTCCAAAGTCATACTCACTTAAGAACTCACTCCATCATCTTTGCTTAACATTCAAGTCTCTTTGGGTAAACAAATATTGTAAACTTTGGTGGTCGCTTTTGAGCATAAAGCTTCTCCCTACCAGATAGTGTCTCCATATCTTTAAAGCTAGCACTACATCAGCTAACTCTAAATCGTGCATGGTGTAGAGTTCTTCATGAGGCTTTCATTTCCTTAAGGCATATGCTATTACTCATTTGTCTTACATTAACACTGCACTTAATCATTGCTTGGATGCATCTGTACATTTGGTAAAATCTTTGTCCATATCAGGTACTCTCAAGATTGGTGCACTGGTCAACAACCTTTTAAGTTCATAGAATGTCATGTGACATTCCTCAATCCATTCATATCTAACATCTTTACACTGGAGGGTTGTGATAGCTTTTGCAATTTTTGAGAACCCTTCTACAAACCTTCGATAGTATTTGCCTAAACCCATAAAACTTTGTATGTCATGCGCATTTTTTGGTATAGGCCAATCCATGATCGCTTTTACCTTCTCAGGATCTACTAAGATCCCTTCACCTGATATAATGTGACCTAGGTAATGAATTTTCTTTTGAAAGAAGGAACATTTGGATAACTTTCAATATAACTATTGTTCCCTGAGGCAAGATAATACTATCCGCAAATGTTGTACATGCTCTTTCTCATTTTTGGAGAAGATGAGAATATCATCTAAGAAAACTTGTACAAAACGGTCGAGACATTTGCAGAAACAACTATTCATAAGGTTCATGAATACTGCTAGAGCATTGGTCAACCCAAATCGTACCACTGTGAACTCATAATGCCCAAAGTGTGTTCAGAATGCAGTCTTACAAATATCACCTTCTTTATTTCTTAATTGATAATAACCGAACCATAGATCGATTTTTGAAAAGACACAAGCTCCTTTCATTTGGTCGAAGGGGTCATCAATTCGGGGCATTGGATATCTATTTTTTACTATCGCTTTATTTAAATCTCGATAGTCTATGCATAGCCACAAGGAACCATTTTTCTTCTTGACAAAATTTATAAGAGCACCCCAAGGTGAAATACTGGGCCAAATGTGTCCTATATCCAATAGTTCCTTCAACAGAATTTGTAATTCTTGAAGTTGTGGGGCTGTCATTCTGTAAGGTGTTTTAGAGATTGGTTTTGTACCAAGTTTCAATTCTATCATGAGATCCAGCGCTCTTTCATAAGGTAATCCTGGTAGTTCCTTTGGAAAAACATCCAGAAATTCCAATAACACAGGATATTGCTCTAAGGACTATCTTTTTTCCCTTCTTACTTCCTTAACTACATATACCTGACAACCCTTTCTTAAGCAACGCTTCATTTACATTGTTGAGATGAAGTGTAACGATACCTTCCTCTTAATACCCTAAATTTGGATAATCTCTCCTTTATCTTTTATGCAGAGAATTCTTTTCCCGCAACAATCCACCGAAGCTTGATGAGCTTGTAACCAATCCATCCCTATTATGAGGCCATAAGTTCCTAGGGCTGTGACATAAACTTTTAACTTAGTCGAACAAATCCCTAGATCAACTTTGCATTCCTCAACACTTAAATCTACGGATTGAAGTTCTCCCGAAGCCATTTCCACCTGTCTAAAATCATTTTGCTTGTAAGCCACCAACCCACATTTATTTAATGCATATGATGAAATGAAACTATCATTTGTACTAGTATCAAATAAGATTTTGGGTTTTATGTCATTAATAGTACCTGAGGATTCCACTAAAGTGAACTGATATTCTACCTAGTTGTTGTTGACTATTGCATGGATTCTATGATTTGCCTTGGGTATTTGATGATGGCTCTTTTCCTGCTTTATGCATTATACTTGACAAGGCTTCCAGACAATCACGTTGCAAATTCAGTCCTCCACATCCCCAACAATTAACATGAGAAGATCACCTTGAGTCAGATTGTGAGTTTCTAGAAAAGGAGCTTTGTCCTCTTTTGCTACTTCCTTTCGTGCTTCTTCCTCTATTAGTAGTTCCTTGAGATTTCCACTACCTTGTGTTTGACGATTCAGCAGCTATAGTATTAATTGTCATCGGAGATATTGCTCCTACTCCTCTTGGGGTAAATCTATTACCATAAGGAGGTGATCTCGAGCTACTCCCCATGAAGAAGTTTTGGGGAGTATTCCCTAGAAACCCTGGCTATGGGGATCTTGTCGGTTTGACATCTCTTTTGATCCCTAGATGTTCCTCTGCATAATGGGCACACTCAACTGCCTCTGTTAATAATAAACGATTCCACATTCTAACCATGGCCCTAATTCAAGGATTTATTTCATACACAAAATGATCAACTTGACATTCATCAGTATCTAGATACGGAACGTATTTTACGAGTTCCATAAACCTTATCTCATATTCCTCCATTGTTTTATTACCTTGGACTAACATATGGAAAGCTCCAGGTTGCTACTCTTGAAAATAAGGAGGCAAGAATTTAGCGCGGAATCTTTCCTCGGAAAACTCCGAGGGGACATTGTCTGAAGTGAGATGTAATTGCTTTTCTAGGTTTTCACACCAAATCAAAGCACTTTCCCTGAACTAAAATATGGCGATCTTTGGCTTAGAGAAAGAAGAATATTCTCTTAGTGTCAAACACCTTGCCATTCCTTCTAGTCATGCTTCAGCACGTTCTCCAGCTCGCCTTCTTGAAAATTCTGAGAGTTTAATATTTTGCAATTCCCTAGAAATATCTTCCTTCAAATGTCTATAATCAAAACCTTTGGACTCCTCTGGGTTTATTTCCTCAAGGTGAGGTTGCTCTTCCTTGGTATTCGCCATCAACAACCCTTTTAATTTTTCCAAGTGTTAGAAAATCAGAAAGGCAGAAAGAATTTCTTAGATAGATAATAACTTGTGATTATTTTATCTTTATGTTCTTCTTTTATCTTTTATTTCATCAAGCAATTACCAAAACAATAACACAAGGACAATAATGTAGGCGGACAGCAAGGGAAAAACCCCTATCTAGGAGAAAACTCAGTCAACAATTCTTCCTTCAATAGTTTCTTGAGATAATCCAAGACTCTAGACCCAGACAAAGACTCCCTCCACACCAAGTCATACCTCAATCGTTCTTGCAGATGACAACCCTTCAGAGGCAACTTCAACCTAGCAGCATCAGTAGTAGCTTCGACCAAGCGACAATAGCAGCAACAGCTTCGACCAAGCGACAATAGCAGCAACAGCTTCGACCAAACTTGGAGAACTTCAATCTCCCTTGATACACCTCAGAACAGAGTGAGAGTTGTCCCAAAATTTCGATCTTGTGGTCTAATATCTCTTTCCAGAAACTCACACTCATTTCCAAGCCTTCTTCTAGCCCTTTCTCAACTTCGCACTTTTCCAACTTCCAGGGTCAAAAATCGAACTATGTGAGAGAGAATGAGATGCTCCAAATGAATTCGAACTCCTTGCATTTTATAGCCTTCCAGGGAGGTCGAATTACTTGTCTTGAGGCCGACTTGATCTCCTTTAGGCCGACTTGGTGTGAAGGAGATTAAATTATTTTTTGACTCAAAAATAAATCTTTTTACATGGTCTGAAAGCCCAAGAACAGTCTCTTTAAATCTATAATGACTCTAATGACTCAGAATAAATCTTAGAAATCCTGAATGGGAACTTTGACATAAAACATGATGACCCAAGCATGAAACTCACGCTTTAATAAGTCGTAGAAATAATAATAAAAATATTATCTTCATTCTTTTGATAAGTACATCTCAAATACATTAATGAAGATCGAACCTAGTTACAAATTTCAACACTCCCTCTCAACTAGGGAGGTATTCATCAGTACAAGTACAAGGAAGATCTCAGAACACATGAACCATGAAGAACTTTTTAGGCAGTGCCATGCCATGGACTAGATTCCTAACTAGGGCAATTTATCCAAGGTATCTCAGCAGTTTAGGCACCACAATTCCATGGACTAGATTCCTGACTAGGGAAATCTATCCAAGTGGGACTAAAATGGACTAAAGCTTTTTAGCCTCTCTAGGTACCATCAGGCTTACTTACTAACCATCAACCCAGGGATCTAGGTGAGTATCTGAGGTCAGAGCTCCATGACCAATCCCACCCTCCCTACTTCGGGAACTAGACATCAACACAAAGTGTTAGTCGGATGTCCTCCCAAGGAATGTCTCACAAAGCCTCAACTTTGTTTATCACAATTGATAAATCCTCCCCGATTAAACAGAACGACAATAAATCTCTCCAATCAAACTAATCAAAAACCTTAAGCATGTAAAACATGTTATCAAACTTCCGAGATTTACTCGTACAAATACAACCCCAATCTGTAGCAAACATTCAAATGTACATAAATATAAACATCTGCGGTCTTCCAGACAACTTGTTGTTGCTTCTCAACTTTCCATAGCAAGACTTAGAGCTTTCCAATGAATCTTGATAGGAGATTCCTCAACCATGCAACTTAATTTCCTACTTCTAATGCAGCAACATGTTTCATAAATTGATTCGGCATTTCTTATCTCAGCAACCCTTCAAAATACATTCTCCAATTTCTTCTATCAAGGTGTCCATCATGATTATGATATAACCTCCCTCTCAACTAGGGATATTCCTTTCGTCCAAGCTCCCTCTTAACCTAGGGAGATTTCATCTAGGCTTCCTCTCAACTTAGGGAGTTCTACGACATCGGAGAATCTTTCATGGCTTCCATCCTCCTTATCAGAGTTGTCATAATCATCACCATTCACATCATGCTTATCACACCAACTTTACTTTACGAACATCTTCATCATCTTGAAGATTATGTACCTACACAACTTAGACAGCAAGTACAACCAAAACTATAGAAACATGAAGTTAACCATATCAAAATCACAGAAGCATTCAACTTTACATATATCAAATGCTCAAACTTAATTGCAAGCACATACTCTTCAACTACTTACTAGGGTTGTTGTCATAAACCCTAGACTACTCCATCAAGACTTTGAGAATTTCATTACAACTTTCACTACATCTAGGGCTTCAATGTTTCTTCCAGAGGTATGACATACCCTACTACATCATGTAGCAAACCCTAGAAACAATTCAAACAAATATAGATCTACAATGCATATAACAACTTTCAAAATTCATATGTTAGACTTCCTACTGGGATTTAGTGCGAAACCCTAGATTTCATACATGAGCTTTTAACAATCAAAACTAATCACGGCTCAATTCAAAGTAACAACATGACTACCTTCCACTAGGGTTTGCTGCAAACCCTATATTTTTCTCAAACAATCAAAAATCAATCATAACTAAAACTTCAAATTTCACAAATCTCAAATTATCACATACTCATCATATATAAGAGATTTGGACTTCCACTAACGTTTGTTTACAAAAACCCTAGAATTTTACAAATACTATCATCTTAGAAAATCAAACTTTGACTAGGGCTTAGTTCTAAACCCTAGGACTCATGAACATCAACAATTAGGTCAACTCATACATCTAGGATTCCATTATCAAGCACAAGCATATCATAACATGTGTTAGTTAAACCCAACTACACAAATATCAATAAGAGTTAGACATAACAAACTTGATCAAACTAGTGTTTGATTGAACAAACACATTCCAAGGCTTTCATTTCTAGGACATTATAAGGGTCTTGCTTCTAAACCCTACCAAACCCTAATGATCTAGAGATTCAATACAAAACATAGCAAACCCTAAATTACCAATACTTCAAAGATTCGGGATTTCAAACATTAACATTCAACCCTAATAAGTTAGGGTTTCCATATCCAAACCAAAACCCCAAACATGCCATCATCAAAACATCAAACATTTCTCTTTTGACTTTAACAATAACCCTAAGTAGGCTAAGGTTTCACACATAATCATCGACATACCCTTAAGTTAGGGTTTTTCACAATGAACCTTTCAAGGGTTCCACAAGAGTAATCAAAGATATGAAGAGGGTAGATTTATCTAATGATGAATCACCCAATCAAGAATATTTAAGATTCAGGAAAGCTAGACAAAAAGATGTTAGTAATAGTTTCAAGAATGAATATGGAGGGAGCAAAACTTGTGATTCAAAACATACCTCTTGTTTATTCATTGTTAAAATTGGCAAATAGGGCCAAACTCCATATAGGTCATCTTATTAATCGAAGCTGATAAATTTCTTGGATCCCTCTCATCGAGAGGTGTAGGATTGATCTAAAGATCATCCGATTCCGATAAGTATTCATGGAGATATGAATTTATTTGTGTTATGGGACAATTCGTCAAGGTCGGCCATCGACCAAATAAACCCCACTTGTGGTCAACGTTTTAGTATAAATAGAGATGGCCTTCAAGTCATTTCAACACACTTGGGATCTCTTCCTCTCTACTTGTCTTTGGGTTTAGTAGGAGGAGAGATCCTAAGGGATAACCCTGCCCTAATCCAGAGGGCAGAAGCCGGAACTGCCAGAACTACCGGGAAGAACCAAAATTGCCGGAACTATCAGGAACTGGCGAAATTGTCGGAATACCTGGAACTGCCGAGAACTGTCAGAACAGCCAAGAAAGCTGACGCAGAGAGCAGAAGCCAGAACTGTCGGGAAAAGCCGGAACTGTTGGGAATAGCCAAAATTGCCGGAACTGCGGGGAACTGCCGGAACAGGCGAGAACACTGACACAGAGGGCAGAAGCCGAAACTACAGGGAATAGTCGGAATTGCCGGAACTGTCGGGAACTGCCAAAACTACCAGGAACAGCTGGAACGGCTAGAAATGCCAAGAACTGCCAGAACAACCAGAGCATCTGTCTCCAAAGGAGAGCAGCATGCAAGGGACAACTAACTAACATTGGGACAGTTGTATGGTACTTAGCAACAAATACACCAAGCATGTAATGTTACAGCTAGCATGCAAAGGAACACTAGCATGCAACAGCAAGCATGCCAAGGACAACAAGCAAGCAAGATTCATCCAACACATAGGTCAGTATGGCAACATGGTGCAGCAATGGCACATAATGCAGTACAGTGATGTGTACAATCATGATTAATGAAGCGTGATGAGATGCAGCATAGTGATGATGGGTGCAACATGGTGCAGTGTGGTGAGGTGCAGCATGATGACGAAATGCAGCACAACGATAGGTGAAGGAGTCACCTTGGAGAATCAGTTGAAGCAGCATGTCTTCAACTGATCTCATGTATCATCTTCTTAGAGATGATCTACGCTCTTATCTAGATAAGTCAAAGTGTTGACCTCTGTTGTAAACGTACTATCTCTCTCTCTCTCTCTGCTGAACTATTGAAGAACATATAAGAAGAATTGATCAAGGGTTTTCCCACATTGGGGTTTGTCCCTGGCTAGCGCCACATCTTGTGTCCTTTTGTCTTGGCTTGTCTTTTGCGATTTATGTTTATGTCCTATCTGCAGTTTACTTTAATCCTGATGTGATTGCTAATCTGGAAAAGATATTGAGCTAACGGTGAAAATTGAAATAAATCGCTCTAAGCATTGAACATACCTAAAATTAACATGGTATCAGAGCTGAGGTGAAGACAATGCCCAAGCAAGAGTGAAAGAGCAATCACCGAAGATAGTTGGGAAAGGAAAAAAGGATCAATGGATTCCTCGTCCCTCTTCAAATTCACCAAGGGTGAAGTCGAAGCAGAGAATATTATCAGAATGGCGCAACGGAAGTTTCTGATGGCCTACCTAAAGATCACTTCATTGGTAAGTCCGGATCTAAGGGTGGAAGGAAAGGCAAATCCCTTAGTTGGAATAAGTTCAGCCATTATGCGAAGGAGTGTCTGAATGGCATAGACACATCTCTTGATGAAGATAACAATCATTCCAGGGACATCTTCAATGATCAAAGGAATGACAGGTAATGCAAGTCATCAAGGAAATGGCTGACTCTTCAAAGAAAGCAAGGAACCCCAGGTATGAAGAATCAAATGTTGTTTTTGATAGGATAAAGAAGTGTTATCTTGTATTGGCCCTCTCCTTCAAATTCTTTGGGAATCTGTCTTATTGATTGTAGTGCTTCAAGGCACTTCATCAAATAGAAGGGTGCACTCTCTAATTTGGTAGACATAGAAACAATCGTGGGATTATACTTGGAGCCGATGCCACCTATCCTGGAAAGGGTGTAGGGAATGTTACCCCTCAATTGAATGAGGGTAACTTGATTCATTTACAAAATATATTTTATGTACCTGACCCCAAGGAGAACCTGGTGTCCATTTCAGCAATGGAAATCAAAGATTATAGGGTGGCACTCATCGATGGAAAGGATGGTCCATTCGGGATCATGTCAATTGGCATATCGCATCTATAACACCGGAGATCTACCCATGGGTCCCTACCCGATGTGAGTCAGATGGTGATAGGGATGCTTGAATTCAAGAAGAGCATAAAGGTACATGTCTGAGATGTACTGAAGGAAAATCTTGCAAGGGGACCATTCCCCTTGTTAGCGCTTGAAATTTCACCTCGGGCTGAAAAAGGCAAACCTCAAGGCAACATCAAACCATTTAGCCTCGTAGCTAGCCCTACGGGGCAGGAGAAGGCTCTCTCCAGTCAATCTCAGTAAAATCTTCAATGGATGAGATGACCAATAGGGTAACACTGATTTTAGGCTAGTAAACTGATCAAAAGGGTTGATTTGGGGTTTTTAGGGTTTTTGGTGGCAAATTGAAGGGATGGCAATTTTGGGTGCGGGGATTGGACACAGTTTCTGCAGGGGGTTCTTTGGGGCGAGGTAGGAGACAGTATTGATGCCTTTGATTGAGGTGGATGATTAGGAATGACAGGTGAGGAGTTAAAGAGAGCAAACAATAACTTTGAATTCTCCTTAAACAGTAGAAAACATTGAAATTAAACAAACTTAAAAACAGAGCATGACAGTCATGAATTCTTACTTTAACACTTCGTTTGCTTAATGTGCAGAAGGAAAAGAAAGGAAATGATTCACATAACACACTTACAAGTACATAGAGAAACACACCATCAATACATGTAACCACAAGAATCCCAAAAAAGACTGCAAAACCCTGGTCTTCCTTAGCCAAAAATTGCAGAGATATAGTGAAATAATACAATGATAGCTTCTCCCTCAAGAGTCCAACCATGAAAATGAGTATGAAAGAACATAATATAGATGATCTAACCTCTTTCCCTGCCTCATGGGTCGAGCTCACTATCCTAGAGCTATTTCAAACCACTTCTAAACTTAGCACTACAAACTAGGCAATAAAACAACTTGCCTCTAAAGATAGGAAACCAATTCATTCATTTAATTTTCACCTTTTTATGAATGAATCTTCTAGAAGAGGTACATAAGAGTAAAAGTGTCATAAAAGTACATTAATTACATCACATAGAATAATAATCCACCCCAAATGTCAAACAGGGTCAAATTGCGTTTTCTTGAGCTGTACAGTGAAATTTGGAGAAATTTGCCTGACTGGTCGCGCGCTTCTGCCTGACGGGTCGCGCGCCTTTGGGACCACTTTTGGGGCACTTCCAGGTGTCCAAATGAAGCAAGAGTAGGTTTGTTGGAAAGGTCTGTGAGTCTACTTTCCAACCCAACTGGAATTTCTGAATTTGGTGGTCATTTGCCCCTCCAAAATTGCAATCTCCCAAGACTGCTTTCTGTGTCTCAAAAAAGTGGCAGAAAGTCATTTTTTGCTTGTTT
>APFE030481686.1:0-31389 GCA_000404065.3 Pinus taeda | reverse complement strand
TCAAAAATCAAGCCATCAGGGCTTGGCACAATCAGGCTTAAACTGCCTGGTCTTCCAGACTTTCTTCTGGATCATGTTCTATATCTCCCCCAGCTCAAGAGAAACTTGTTGTCCTTGGTCCACATCCGCCAGCAAGGTCACTCCATTCATATGTTTGATGGCAAGCTTGAGGTAAGAAAAGCATCTGACCACTCACTTGTCATGAGGGGAATAGAAGAAGAAAGGCTTCTCATGCTACAAGGAACCTCTACTCGTGCACAACATTTCTCATACAATTCTCACAATGAAAAAGGTACACTTCCATCAAGTTTATTATGGCATGCTAGATTTGGACATTTGAACTATGACAGTCTCCGCTTGTTGAAGAAAAATGGTGTTGCTAGTTGGCCTACAATTCCTAGGAAACTTAAGCAATGTGATGCTTGCATTCTAAGAAAGCATAGCAAACAGTCTTTTCATGATTCACATTCAAGAGCACATAGAAAACTTGAACTCATTCATTCAGATTTATGTGGTCCAATCCCTGTTCCTTCTGCAAATGGAAACAAATATATAATGACATTTATTGATGACTACACCAGAATGTGTTGGGTTTATTTATTGAAGAACAAATCTGATGCTTTTTAAACATTCAAGAACTTTCATAAATGGATTGAAAATCATGCACAATCTCATATTGGGTCTATTCGGACTGATAATGGAAAATAATACACATCAAATGAATTTTAAAACTATCTTCACCAACATGGGATCAAACATCAAACAACTGTCCCTTATAATCCCCAACAGAATGGTGTAGCTGAAAGAATGGATAGGACAATCTTAAATATGGTACGATCCATGCTCTTCTTCAAAAATGTAAAGATAATGTTTTGGGTTGATATTGTTCTATGTGTTGCATATATAAAGAATAGATTTCCATCTAATGCTATTAGAAACAAGACTCCATATGAAATGCGGTATGGACATGTTCCTTCGGTAAAGCATCTCAAGGTCTTTGGTTCCACCTGTTATGCCTTGATACCAAAGGTACATAGAAACAAACTTGGTGCTAGAAGTCGTAAGTGTATCTTCCTGGGGTGTTCAAACACCTCCAAAGCATATTGTCTCTATGATGAAGTCAATAAAAAGTTTGTTGTATCTAGAGATGTCATTTTTCTTGAATCATCCAAAACTGACAATGTTGTTGAGCGGCAACTTGATCGCTTGGATAGATTTGAAAATGCAAAACCATTTCAAGAATTTGATAATCAGATTCCACATCTTGAAGGGGGGGTACCTTTACTAGATCAACATATGGAATCTTCTTCTGAAGAACACTCTCCCCTACATGAAACTCCAACAACGAATGATGCTTTAAGTGATGTGATTGATAGAATTGGGATACTCAACCTTGATTCAGTCCCAACTCAATCAGTGGAGCAGCCTGGACCATCTGAGAAAGGTCCCCCAAAGTGGCTAACAAAGACACTTGAAAGTGTTCATCCTAATGAGGTTGGAAAGACAGGAACTAGAAATTCAAACCGGCAAAATGGAGGTGATGTAGATGACTCTAATTCACCTGTTGATATGGATGTTTCTTATGATTCTGAATTGGACTTGTCTACAGATTTTGAACCAACTTCCTTCAAAGAAGTTGCTTCTCATGGTGAATGGAAAGAAGCAATGCAAAATGAGTGTGATGCCCTCATAAAGAATGGCACTTGGAAGCTGGTTGATCCTCCATTGGGAACCAAACCAATTGGCTGCAAGTGGGTCTACAAGAACAAGTATAAAGCTGATGGCTCACTTGCCAAGCACAAAGCCAGGCTTGTGGCAAAAGGTTTTGCACAGAAGGAAGGGGTCTATTATGATGAGACTTTTGCCCCCACAACAAAATGGGCTACCATTCGGACACTCTTTGCCTTAGCAGCTCAAAACAATTGGAAAGTCCATCAAATGGATGTAAAAATTGCTTTCTTGAATGGAGATCTAACAGAAAATGTTTTTATGTCCCAACCTGAAGGATTTGTAGTGAAAGGACATGAACATAAAGTATGCAAACTTGTGAAATCCTTTTATGGCCTCAAACAAGCACCGTGAGCCTGGTATGAAAAACTAACTGAGCATCTTCTGAAACTCAATTTCAAACATTATGATCTTGATGATGCAACTTTATTTGTCAAGAAAGTTGGCAAAATAGTTGTATATCTTGTGGTATATGTAGATGATCTTTTGATGACAGGGAACAATGAAAGCTACATTGCATCCATAAAGAAGGAATTGGGGAAAAGTTTTGAAATGACTGATTTGGGCTAGTTCATTACTATCTTAGTATTGAAGTAACTCAACATCCAAAGTCCATATTTCTTTCTCAAAAGAAGTACATTAGAGATTTTTTGAACAGGTTTGGCATGACATAATGCAATCCTCTTACCACTCCAATGGAACAAAACTTAAAGCTCACATCTATTGAAGGAAAAGATTTTGAGGATGCAACAAAGTATAGACAGCTTGTAGGAAGTCTCAACTACCTAACTACTACTAGACCAGACATTTCGTTCGTTGTTGGAATCCTCTCCAGGTTTATGCAAAAGCCTTATGAGGGACATTGGTCTGTTGCAAAAAGAGTTCTAAGGTACTTGAAGGGAACTCAAACCTTTGGAATCAAGTATACACAGGTGGACGACTTCAGCTTGATTGGATACTCTAATTCAGACTTTGATGGAGACAAAGAAACTGGGGTATCTACTTCAGGATATGCTATGAGTCTTGGATCAGGAGTTGTCCACTGGAGATCACGCAAACAATCAATTCCAGCAGATTCCACAATAGAAGCAAAATACGTGGCAGCAGCTGAGGCAACAAAAGAAATTGTGTGGCTCAGGAAAATTCTTGAAGATTTGCAGGTAAAACAAGTACAATCAACTCCACTCATGATTGACAATACCTCTGCAATAAAGTTGGCCAAGAACCTAAAGTTCCATGATCAAATGAAGCACATCAATACTAAATATCATCTAATTCAACATCATGTTGAGGCCAAAACAATCCATCTCCGCCATTGTTCCACGAATGAGCAAATTGCAGACATCTTCACCAAAGCGCTTGGAAGAGAAAAGCTTGAAAGATTCAGAATGATGCTTGGACTCACAAACATCCCTTCAGATTAGGGGGGGAATGTTGACACCTAATCATCAGGATTGGGTGAATAAATGAAATTGATGTAAATAAATAATGGATAATATGCATAGTCACCGGGAGATGAAATGAACAACCTCTCCCTCATGTATATAATAAACACCAACCTAAATGAAATCAATGAATTTAATTTTGTGGAGTTAATACCTAGCCTGACAAGCATCAAGCACAAAAAGGAGATAATTCCAGCTTATGCGATCAAAATATTTTGACATGTCCAGTTTGATGAGCATGCCTAGAGTTTTTAGGCTTTTAGATAGTATACAATTTCACGAGTTGTGATGATGCCATCCATTATTTGCTTGCTTTCTATGAATCATGTTTGCTTCAGGATGATGATGTGTTTCATTAAAGGTTTGATACGACGAACCATGATACCTCAAATGATCTTGTATATAACATTGGAGAGTTATGGGTCTAAAACCATTTGGATCCACTGTCACTCCTTTTTTGGGGATAAGCATCGAAAAGGTAGCGTTTAGACCTGACCAGATTCTATGAGGTTGACGATCTTCTTCCACCAACGCATGGATCTTTGTGCCCAAAAAGGGCCAACAGGATTTGAAGAAATCTGAAGTATACCCATCTGGTCCCATGTATTTATTAGGAGGGAGATCATGAATCACTTCTTCTACCTCCATAATAGATATTTCCTGCATTAAGGCCTCATTTTGCTCTTCAGTTACCACTTGAGGGATGCATTATCAGATCTTGGAGATGGCTTCCCTTCTGTCTATCTGAGTTTCTTGGAGAATGGCTTTAGAGTGGTTGATCATTTCTTCTTTTATGTCCTCATGTTGGACTAGCCTTTGACCATGTTGACCATTGAGGGAAAAGATTTTGTTAACGTGCCTGTGTTTGAGCATTGTACCAACATTTAAAAGAAAAAATGTTGATACTTTGGTTTTAGGATTCTCTTAACATTATTTCTATGTTTATTCTATTGCTTTCTCTTTGTTTCCATTCCACTGGTCTCCCTAATGTAATTTGAATTCACCTTTAGAATTCATGTTTTTGTACTACATTATTGTCCTTTTTCAAAGGCAATGGAAATTTGAACAATGTAAATCCATTTAATTTTGCTTATTACAACCAGATTTGCATGTGATTATATAAATATATAGAAATGTGTTAGATAATATTTATTTATTTATTGTATATTTTACATATGTTCTAAGCATAAGAGAAATGGTGCAGAAAATAATGCACAACGATCCTCAAAACAATGCACGTGTATGTGATAACTTTTATTATGATTAGAAGTTGAAAGCCACTCCCAATATATGGGCTTGTGGAAATGTACAAAAATATACTTAATTGAATAAAAATGCTAAAAACAATGAACTCAATAATCTTGGAAACTACTCCAATGTATAGTGACATGTTTATTGTGTTATTACTAAACACATTGACAGACTTGTTGCAATCAATGCATACAATGCACAATGTTCAAAAGATAGTGCATGAGCTTACCATTTCTTAGGTCAAATAACCTTATCATTTCTTGTATTTCAACACAATTTATTCACATTCTATACAGATTTCTCATATTTCTAGTCTATGTTTCATTTTATATTATATGTTTTATATCCAACTCTATCCATATTAACTCTATATTTCTATCTTTTTATATCTAATTCTATATTATAAATTCTAGCACATACAATATTTAAGGCTCTTGTTTAAACCATCTACAAATATATGATGAATTATAGTATTTCATGCTATTACCAAAGACAATGAAACATATTCTTTTTTGTACATAATCACTTTATTCCTTCATGGCATGAACACAATGCAAGTACATATAGAGCTTGTGGATCAAACTCCCACATCTTCCTCTTAATCTATGGGATGACAAAGCAATTGAATAAATTTGAAATAGTTAGGAAGTTATCTTGACAAGGCTTAGCCAAGATTGGGCATGTACCCCTATGCTTGGATTTGTGTTGAAGTATACTTGGAAGAAGGCATTCTCAAGGCAATAAAACTCCAGATAGAAAAC
This sequence comes from Pinus taeda, assembly GCA_000404065.3. NCBI lineage: Eukaryota > Viridiplantae > Streptophyta > Pinopsida > Pinales > Pinaceae > Pinus > Pinus taeda. The sequence continues at coordinate 26,204 of APFE030481686.1, read as the reverse complement.
TACTAAGTCTTGTGTCCAATATTTGGACTACAAGTATAGATTCCATTCGAATGGATGAGTTCCCACAAGGACATGTGTTTCATAAGAAAAAATTGTTCAAAGAAGACAATAGTTGAAAAGTGTAACTAGGTTCAGTCTTCATAATGACATGTAATTATGATTTTATGTAATGAGATGTAAAGAAGAAAAAATAAAATTATTGTATTGCTTGCTTCATGGGTTTCATGAGCAAGATATTTTATTTTTGAGTGAAGACTCCCATTGAGAGTCTTTAGGAATTATTTGTCATCTATTCATTAAATGATAGAGTCATTGTCATGTAATGAATTCATGTTACACTTTGTCAAAAGTCAAACTTGTAAATGTAAGTATCCTCCAAGACCTTGTCACTTATCCTCTTCAATTCAGCCTACAACGATGGAAGAAATTGCTAGAAGTCGGCCTACCTACTTGAGATCATGTCGGCCTAAGGGACATGAGATGAGATGTATAAATAGCCACACTCGACCTCACTTAGAGGCAAGAAACTCGACAAGCAATTTGGTGAAGAGATGTGCGAAGATGAGGCCTACAAAGCAAAAGTATGAAGAAGAGATGGAAGGGATTCTTATAGGTATAGTAAAGGAGGTATCCTTCTAGGTATAGCGAAGGAAGGTTTCTTTTGGGGTCAACGAAGGAAGGATTCTTCTGGGGTACTTGTTTTGGGTGCAAAAGAAGAAGGACCGAAGGCATCAAGAGAAGATCAAAGGAGAACTTATTGCTGCATTGAAGTGAACTTGTCTGGGCATAAAATCTCGCAGCAAGAAATTGAAGAGAAGCATCAAAGGTCTCCCTCTTAAGGAGACCAATTAAGAGGCATATTCTAGGGTTTCTGATCTAGAGACTGAGATTCTCTAAAGGAAACCGAGAAGAGCAGTGTGAAGTCTAGAGACCAAGATTCTTTAGAGGAAGCCGAGAAGAGCAGTGTGAAGTCTAGAGACCGAGATTCTCTAGAGGAATCTGAGAAGAGTAGTGTGAAGTCTAGAGACCAAGATTCTCTAGAGGAAGCCGAGAAGAGCAGTATGAAGTTTAGAAACCGAGATTCTCTAGAGGAAGCCAAGGAGAGTACTTTGAGATCATGAAGGAAGTTGAGACAAGGAAGAGGCAATTCAGCAAGGTTAGTGACAAGGTTCTTGGAAGGATACTAGTGTCAAGGGTCTTTCTCATGGTCTTGGTATTCATCAATTGAAGATCTATGAGAAGAATTTTGATTGGGTTTTCCTCTCAAGAGGTGAGAGGTTTTGGCCCTGGCTGACAAGCCTACATACTGTGTCACTTGTCTTCTATTGTGCATATTGATCATCGTCTTGATGAAATAAACACAATAATAATATAACGAAGAGAAGATTATAAGATAAGAAGTAAAATTATATCACAAGCAATTATCAAGCAGAGAAATTTTTAACTCCTTATGCCCTAGATTTCTCAGCATGGTTTCAGAACATAGGAGTTGAAGTCAAGAAAGGGCATTCAATCAATAAGAAAGCAAGCCTCGAAGAATAATAATATTACATTCAAGGGCTATCAAGGGCAATCTCTTCAAAACCCTAGATCGAAGAAATCTACTCAAGCAAGAATCTTGAAACCATCTTCAAGAGGGAAGGAAGACTAGAACATTCAAGAAGGATCATAAATCAAGCTCTCTCTCATAAATTTCTCAAGAAGAAAATCCTCTATCAAAATCAAGATTAAGGAGGAAGCAAGCATCAATTTCTCAAGTAAGTCTATGACTATATTAGATAATAACAAAATGTCTTTTTGCAAGGAAAGTAATAAATTGGTTGGGGCTGCAAATTTCCTTGCATGGAAGAAAAGGACGAACCTAAATCTTATTGAAAATGAGGTCATGGATCACATCAAGAAAGATGTCAATAACCCAACCTCCAAAGGAAAATACTCAAGCAAACGCTAGATTCATTAAGGGAGAAGTGAGAGCCTAGAGGATTCTTATAGAATCTATAAAAGACTCTTTGATCCCATATGTATCAAAGTTGGAAACTGCAAAACATATATATGACAAATTGGTATTGTTTTCTGTAAGTACTACAAGATAAGTAATATCATTAAGGCAAGAACTCTACAAACTAAAGATGTCCAAGGAAGATGGAATAGCCTCATACTTCATGAGGATATCAAAAATTCAAGATCAACTACAAGAGTCAGGAGAAGTCATGTGTGATAGAGAGATGACCACAGTGATACTGAATGCACTACCAAAAGAATGGGGTAAATTCACTTCAATTTTATATGGGAAGAAAGAGACTACTCCATTTCAAGATCTATGGTCACTATGTAAGATCGAAGAAACCAGACTAAAGGCAAAGGTTGATGTAGGACCAAATGAGCAGAATCAAGCATATGCTGCTATGACAAGAAGAAGAGGAAAACTTGGAAAGTTTGGTCCTCAAAATAAAAGGAAGAACATGGCTAAGGTAAGGTGCTATGGATGTTAGGAAATTGGGCACTGTAGAAGAGATTGTCCTAAACGTAATAAGGACAAGAGGGATAGGGAAGAAGCCCATATTACTGAGGAAGTGAAAGAACCTAAGATAAAGAAGCCTAAGAAGGAAGAAGTAAAAGACCTCTACTATGATTGAGATGATCTTATTCACTAGAAGGTACTTTTCACTTGTAATTTATAGATAGGAAGCAGTGTAAATAAGATAGGATGCATCAGATTAGAAAATAACATCGTGATAGAAGCATTAGAAGTAAGAGCTCTTGACATAGGAAGTAGAAAGAATGTCTGGAATAAATTCTATTGATTACAAAGAATAAGAGCTCTTGGAAACCTCATTGAAATCTCAAGTAATACTTATACAAAGAAGTATAGGTCATCATCGACTAGGATCATCATACAATATTCAATAATGAAACATTTTTTGGGTGAGGATATGAAAGATCCTCAAGTTTCTCTAATGGAATCTTTATCAGAGGATTCACCGATCTAGAAAGCAAGCAAATGTTTCATCAAGAATTCCAACTCATGGGATTCAAGGGATGATGGTATGATGACATAACAATGGAGCAGGTCTAAAGGATAAAGCTCTTTTGTTCAAAGGAAGTTGTTGCAGGAATTCTGGATGACCCAAAGGAAAGATGAGGTATGTATGCTTACATAGGCTTTTATGAAATTCATGGCATATGGTTGCAGATAATATGGATCACTATTTCCATCTTGGCAAACATGATCAAAGAAAATAGGGATCTCCTCCTCTGAAAGTTGCAGAAAGGCATAGGTCACTCTAGATGAAATCAACATAATATGTTCTCATATGAAGCATGGGAGCTGACTACACTTAAGGAACTCTAATTATGAAGAGTGTGAGGAAAAAGGGGGAAGAGATAATGAGATATGCAAAAATGGTAGAAGGCATTCAACATCCGAAGACCAAGAATATTTGACTAGGATATCTCCAAGAAAGATATAAAGACTCTTATGAAAGTTAGAAAAAGATAGAGACCCTTCACAATGGATATCTTTGAGAGATGTGTCAACATGTATGCATGATGTTGATACCTACAGGAAGAGGTCATGATGAAAGACGATCACAAATATAACTTTTGGTTTAAGTGTTCATTTCTTATTTTGAACTAATATATGGATGGGCTTATGTAGGACTGTTAAAGGGAATATCTGTGGATGACTTCCAAGAAGACCATATAGAAGGATGTAAGATCCTTCGGAAAATATGGTATGAACATGACATGAAGCAAAGCCAGATGGAAACCTGATGGATCACTTTATGATAAAAGGAACGAGGACGTGACTGACTCATGAATGAAAGTGATGGATGTTTTGTGCCCTATGAAGAAGTCCCAAAATATGACTCCATGACAAAAGAAATTCATGACATCGAAGAAGAGAGTTCTTCAAGCAACTAGTTGTCCCATCATCTCCACCTGAGAAGTTTTTGTACGTCCCTAATTAAGAGGGAGCCTGGAAAATTCTTACTTGGAAGAAACTTGGAAATTCCTAAGCCAAGAGGGAGCTTAGGTACATTCCTTTATTGGAATATGTCCTCCCTATTTCAGAGGGAGAGATAGACACATCATTCCGGTCTTCACCTAGGAAGATAGAATGGAGGATTGGGTAATCATTTAGCATTCGATACACTTTGAGGATGAGATAGGGCATCTAAAAGAAGAGTAATCATAGAGGACCAATATTCTTTGAGGACTCGGAATCCAAGATAAGAATAGTCTTGATGAAACACACCCTGAGTACATGTTCCGAGAGAGACAATGATGATTATGTTTATAAATCATTGGTCTCGTCGACATTGAGCTCAGATCTTGTGGAGAGATAAAATTGTTAGTCAAGACCTTGATATGTGACAATGCTAGTTGATATGATGCTATACAAATGAGTTACCAATCCAAATTATTCCTATGAGAAATTCTTCAGATTGAGAATGACCAAGTACCATTGTGAATACCTCCCTAGTTAAGAGGGAGTGTTGAAAAGCGTAACTAGGTTTGGTCTGCATAATGCCAAGTAATTATGATTTTATGTAATGATATATAAAGAAGAAAAAATAAAATTATTGTATTGCTTGCTTCATGGGTTTCATGAGCAAGAGATTTTATTTTTGATTCAAGACTCCCATTGATATTCTTTAGGAATTATTTGTCATTTAGTCATAAAATGATAGAGTCATTGTAATGTAATGAAGTCATGTTACACTTTGTAAAATGTCAAACTTGTCAACATAAAGTATCCTCCAAGACATTGTCACTTATCCTCTTCAAGTCGGTCTACAATGATGGAAGAACTTGCTAGAAGAAGTCGGACTACCTACTTGAGATCATGTCGACCTAAGGGACATGAGATGAGGTGTATAAATAGCACAACTTGGCCTCACTTAGAGGCAAAAAACTCGACAAGCAACTCGATGAAGAGAAGTGGGAAGAAGAGGCCTACAAAGTATACGTACGAAGAAGAGATAGAAGGGATTCTTATGGGTATAGCAAAGGAAGGTTTCTTCTGGGATCAACGAACGAAGGATTCTTTTGGGGTACTTGTTTCGGGTACAAAAGAAGAAGGACCAAAGGAATAAAGAGAAGATAAAAGGAGAACTTATTGTTGCATTGAAGTGACCTTGTTTGGGCATAGAATCTCACAGAAGGAAGATGAAGAGAAGAATCAAAGGTCTCTCTCTTAAGGAGACCAGTTAAGAGGCATATTCTAGGGTTTTTGATCTAGAGACTGAGATTCTCTAGAGGAAGTCGAGAAGAGCATTGTCAAGTCTAGAGACCAAGATTCTCTAGAGGAAACTAAGGAGAGCAGTTTGAGATCAAGAAGGAAGTTGAGACAAGGAAGAGGCAGGTCATCAAGGTTAGTGACAATGTTCTTGGAAGGATACTAGTGTCAAGGGTCTTTGTCATGGTCTTGGCATTCGTAAATTGAAGATCTATAAGAAGAATTTTGATCGGGTTTTCCTCTCAAGAGGTGAGAGGTTTTGGCCCTAGATGAAAAGCCTACATACTATGTCACTTGTCTTCTATTTTGCATATTGATAATTGTCTTGATGAAAAGAACACAATAATAATATAACAAAGAGAAGACTATAAGCTAAGTAAAAGTATATCACAAGCAATTATCAAGCAGAGAGATCTTTTAACTATTTATGCCCTAGATTTCTCAACCACAACCCCCCTCTATAATTAAGAAGGTAGCTTCCAATGTGTTTCCAAATCTTCCTAGGAAAAAAATAAAAAATAAAAACACTTTCACCACCTAGGAAAGAAATTGCCAATATTGCAAACATGAAAAGTAGTTTAAAAGTCCTAGAGTTTCTCCCAAGAAGAGAGCCCTTGGAGAATAACATTAGGTCCAAATCCATGTTTAATTCAAATACTTGAAAGAAAAAAGGAGGAAAAAAAATTATCAAGGAGTCAAGGTCAATATTTAGGAAAATACATAATCCACCATGAACAAAGATAATAAGAATATTAACTATAGTATCCCTCTAGCTAATGCAATGGAAAAATCCCTTTCTCACTCAAAAAGACATTGAGTAATGGCACATCAAGAAAATTCTTTAAAAGCCTAAAAATAAAACCACTTTCAAACTTATGCTTCTTTCCAGTCCCATTTCGTCATCAACACTCACACGCTAGGAAGGATTAAAATGAATGTCATGGAACAGCATGCATAAATTATTAAGGCACTTGGATCCTAATTTACTCAATCCTCCTCCAATTAAGGCGGATGAAAGGATAGCTCCAAATTAACATGCACTATGTTTAAGCATTTAACTTGTATTTATTGCTAGGTAATTAGTTTGTAAAAGAAATAGTCATGTAGTATTGACAAAAAAAGAAAGTAGAAGGCAAAATTGAAATGAGATCACTCTTATGAAACATGGTTTTGTCAACTAGTAGGAGACCAAAATTTATTTTGATGTTTGTATCTTTATCATTGGGTAACTTTGTGACCTTTTGTTTTTAATACAACTATATCATTATTGCATGCATGTGTGTTCAAGGGGGAGTGTATGTATATGTATATGTATGTATGTATATTAGATCATGGGTTAGTTCAATCAAGTTGAACAATCCTCTTTCAAAGGTATATGTCATCACTAAGAGGCCACAAATTCAACACTAGTAGTCCGTTGTTGGAAATAATACTGAGAGAGGGGGGGTGAATCAGTATTAGCAAGTCAATAATTTTTCATTTCCATAACCAGATTCATATACGCTACTTTGGTTAATGGAACCCATGTGTATACACGATTGTGATTAAGGCAACTAGCGTATATCCAGCAAACTTATGATTCAGTTAATTCATCATATGTTAATATTTAATCAGTGCATCAGAATCATATAAACAGTAACCAGGTGCAGTAAAACAAAATAGACAGTCACACATATGAACACAAGATATAAGGTGGAAACCCAATGTGGGTGAAAACCACCTGTTGCAATCGTCTATATCTTCTTTTTAATAATAAGAAACTTCTTTTACAATTCTTGTACTGGTGCAGTCTTATACCAATACACAGGCTTCTACCTGCAGAAGGCTACAACCTTCTCTCGTTCTCCAGCTTCTCCTGGAAGGGAGCTACAACCCCCTAGCTCTTGTATTAGCCAATATGTTTACTAGTACGTAGGTGCCAACCTACAGAAGGCTACAACCTTCTCTTTCCTTCTAGGGACTACGTTTCATAAATTTTCAGACTGGATCCATCAATAACATCATTCAAACATCAAATATATCTGCATCAACCAATCTCCTTTGCACCAACCAAAACTGAATCAATCAATCACTTCTCAGAATGCTATAACCAGAATACAGTAACAGTAACCAGAACCCAAGCCAGAACCCAGAACACTGCAACAGCAAATAGGAGTAGCTAGAGCATATTTTATTAGGTATACGCTACTTCAACGTGTCAAACTTGTGTACATACGATATTTTCTCAAGGCGAACCTGCGTACAGATCTGCAAATCAAATTTAAGATGTATACGATGTTTTGATATGCAGAACCAGCGTGTATACGCGCCTTTGCTAAAGTGAACTTGCGTACAAATCTACAAATGATGATTTAGTCTTTACAACAATTCCAGACTTCAGTTATACCCAGATCATTATATTTATAGTCTACAACATGCGCCAGTTATTCAAATAAAAAATCAAAACACACAAAGATACTTCACTTCATGCCTTAAGATCTTGACACATCATCAGATCTTATCCTTCATCAAGCACTAAGGTTCATCCTTGATTTAGATCTAGTTGTGCCCAATAACCTGTATTCTAGATCTTGCTCTTCATTAGATATTCAATTCATGAGTGTCTTTGCCTAATAATCTCCTCCTTTTATAGTCTTAGGCCTTACTCAATACTATGGACCAAAACCACTTACAACCAATACCTTGGACCAAATACCTGGGGTCGACACTTCAGACAAGATACCTTGGACCAACACCATGGATCACAATACCATGGTCCAAATAACACGGACCAAAATTAAGTTTTCCAACATGTACGCGCCTTTCCTTCCGTGAAAGTGTGTGTGTATGCTATACGCGCCTTTTGATCTGCTAACCTGCGTGTACATGTGGCTTGGTCAATGCAGAACCTGTGTATACCTCTCTTTCTTCATTCTGAACTGTGATCTATCATCTGAGTGAGTTGCCATCAAGGACAACACTTGTGTCGTAGTGCCAAATCAGTGTCATAATGCCAACAATATCCCCCTTTGTACTTGATGGCAACCCTAAGTCACTCTCCCCCTTTGTCATCAAGGGAAAAGGATTATGCCCCCCCTGAGTACATGCTGAATTCTCTAATTTGTTGAAGTGTGTTGATTGAGCTCCATGCTCCCCCTGAATATAAGCAAGGTCTACAAAAAGATGTTCTAAAAGAAGAACATGACTATATACATACATCATAAATGACCTTCCTATCACCAATGTCTCATACATACATCCATCTCCCAACCAACTCGGGATATACCAATTTTGACTCATCCACCCAACCAAGTGGGGATATACCAATTGTTCATACATGTCAAAACAAGAACATTACATCATCCATCCCATGCATAGTGGGGAAAAAAATAGGTCATTTCATGACCTTGACATTAAAAGATATACATGACATAGAGACCAAATATCTAAAATAAGACCATGATAGTCATCAGCAACTATCATCAGCAGCATCTATCAATGATCATCCAGACCAACAACCATGATCTCCCCCTCAACCTGTTCCAGATGATCATTGTCAGACCCATATCAGACTCCTTTCTTCCTGAGTCTGGCCCACTGCTTTTCTTCAAACCAACATATACGCGACTATATCCACAAAAATCGGCGTATGTATGCGGATACACTTCATGAAACTCGCATATAACCACTTTTCTCTGAAACAAATAAGTTTTAACAGTAAGATGATGCATCAACTACTTCCAGCTTCTGTCTGAGGCATTCAAATGTCTCTCTGGGCAGCGGTTTGGTGCATATATCAGCAACCTGTTCTTTGGAGGGAACATACTCCAATTTGATCTTTTGCTCAAGCACTTGTTCACACAGAAAATGATATTTGATGGGTATGTGCTTGGTCTTGGAATGCATGACTGAATTCTTTGAAATACTGATGGCACTTGTATTATCACATAGAATGGATATGGGTGGAGTACATGTGATCTTAATGTCTTGCAATGTTTGCATCATCCAAAGGAGTTGTGTGCAGCAAGATGCAGCAGTCACATATTCTGCTTCAGCTGTAGATAATGCAATTGAACTTTGTTTCTCATTGAACCAAGACACTAATCTGGAACCCATATAGAATGCACCACCACTAGTGTTTTTTCTGTCATCAACGCTTCCTGCCCAATCTACATCTGTATATGCATGAAGTGTAAGATTTGTATCTCTAGGATACCATTAACCAAAATTCTGTGTTCCTTGAAGATATTTGAAAATCTTTTTGACTGCCTGAAGGTGTGATTCCTTTGGATTGGCTTTGAATCTTCCAACTATTCCCACTGCATGCATGATGTTTGGTCAGGTACCTGTTAGATAAATCAGACTGCCAATCATGGATCTGTAGGTTGGTTGATGTACTGCTGGTGATTCATCATTTGGCTGAGACTGCATCTTGTTACCATAGGGGTACATACTGGTTTAGAATATTCCATGCCATATTTTTTCAAGATTTTCTTGAGATACTTGGTTTGTCACAGAAAAATACCATATTTATTTTGTCGAACTTGTAGACCAAAAAAATATGTGAACTCACCAAGCAGTGACATTTCAAATTCTCGCTACATTACCAAAGCAAAGTTTTGATTCATAGCTTCTTCATTGCTACCAAAAATGATATCATCAACATACACAACTAGTGTTAGCAATTTATTATTGTCAATCTATGTATATAGATTGCTATCAGCTGATCCTTTTGAAAAACCTTGTTGATGGAGGTATTTGTCAAGACGGTAATACCAGGCCTTTGGAGCTTGTTTTAGACCCTAGAGAGCCTTTCTAAGTTTGCATACAAGTTTTGGATCATTTCCAAGGATGAATCCGTCTGGTTGCTCAATATATACTTCTTCTTCTAAGTCCCCATTAAGAAAGGCAGATTTTTACATCCATTTGGTATACTTTGAATTTCTGAAAACTAGAAAGAGCAAGGAACATTCTTATGGCTTCAAGTCTAGCAACAGGTGCAAAAGTTTCTTCAAAATCTATACCTTCTTGTTGAGCATATCCTTTACAAACAAGTCTGGCCTTGTTTCTAATAACTTCACCATTTTCATTCAGCTTTTTTTTGAATATCCATTTCGTTCCTATGATATTCTTATCATGAGGTCTAGGAACTAATTCCATGTATTATTCTTTTCAATTTGCTCAAGTTCTTCATTCATGGCCTTGACCCAACATTCATATTTGCATCTTTCATTTACATTTTGAGGTTCGATGGAGGAAAGCAATGCTAGATAACTTGAAGCTTTTGTAATAGTTCTTTTTGTCTGCACCCCTGTTGTCCCAAAATTTTAGTCTCTGGATGATTTTTCTAAACATACCTGGATGGAGTCTTTTCTTTTGTCGTTGTCTATTCTTCTGGTGCTTCACTGGTTTCTTCTTCAGAATTAGTCTGATTTGATGTGGAAGGATAATCCTCATCTTCTCCACAATCTTCGGTTTTTACCTGCTTTGGATTTTTGCATGCTTCATCAACCACAACATCAATACTTTCAATAATTTTCTCAAGTATTTTATTATAACACTTATACCTTTACTTCGAGAAGAGTAACCAAGGAGAATGCCTTCATCTGCTATGGGTTCAAACTTGCCAAGTTTTTCATCAATCCTTTTGATGCAACATTTGCTTCCAAAAACTTTGAAGTATTTTACGATAAGAGTCTTACCATACCAAAGTTAATGTGGAGTTTGAGTGTTGTTTAGCTGAACATTTTCTTTATTGAGAATAGTGACGGCAGTGAATGTGTCTTCACCCCAGAAGGTTGCAGGAGTTTCAGACTCATCTAGCATAGCACGAGCCATTTGTTGAACAATTATGTTCATCCTTTCTACCACTCCATTTTGCTGAGGAGTCCTTGCAGTGGAGAATTGCCTTTTTATTCCATGTTCTTCACAAAAGTCAAAGAATTCATCCGAGGTAAATTCCCCTCCTCGATCAGATCTTAGACATGTGATTTTGTGATCTGATTCATTTTCAACCAGGGCTTTGAAGGCTTTGAATTTTTCAAATGCTTCATCTTTATGATTTAGAAGCCCTATCCAACACATTCTGAAAAAATCATCAATGAACAATATAAAGTATTCCTCTCCGCAAGGTGACTTTTTCGTTGATGGACCACATAAATCAGTATGAACAAGTTCAAGAGGCTTTCTCGCTGATCCTTCTTTTTCAAGGAATTGCGACCTGGTTTGCTTACCAAATTGACATGATTTGCATATTGTATTTTCTGGAATGTTGATATCAGGAAGATCACGAACAGCGTGGAATTTGCTTGCTTTTCATATTTGAAAGAAGCTTAGATGCCCCAATCTTCTGTGCCATAGCCAGTGTTCATCATTTTTGCTTAGATAGCATTGTTGTTGTCCTCCTTTGAGTATATATAAGTTGTTTGGAGTTCTTATACCTTTGATCACGGTTTCTCATGTATCAAGCTCACGAACAACACATCCATTTGATCGAAATACTACTTCATTTCCTTGATCACACATTTGACTGACACTCAACAGGTTCTGTTTTAAACCATCAACATACATAACATTCCCAGCTTTAACTTTTTCTTTTAAAAGAACAGAACCTTTACCTTTTATGACAGCAGGAGTGTCATTTCCAAATGAGACCTTATTTTCCTTTTCTAAGGCGTTATATGACTGAAGTTTTTCTTTATCACCTATCATGTGTTTCGAGCATCCATTGTTGATGTACCACTGATTTTCTTGTCCTTCTGCATATATGGCTATACCACATATTTCTGTTCGTGGTTCTTTCTTTCTCCATATTTTGGAATTTAATGAAGTTTGCTCCTTCTGAGATGTTTGCCGAAATTTACCCCTGCATTTAGATTCTTCGTGACCAAATTTGTTGCAAATAGGGCATTCTATTTCATTTTCAAGAAGAGAAAAGTTATTGTAGGTCCGTTTCATGATCCCTATCACATTCCTTTGATTTCGTGTGTTTCTAGTCATGATGGTCTTGTAAGCAACACATTGAGCAACTTTGTGTCCAAAGTTATGACATGAAAAACATTGGCCATTAAAGAAGTTCCTGTGATGATCAAATCTACTGACCTTGTGATTGTAGTTTCCATTGACATACATTCTTGAAGCAGATTGAGTATGATTTACCTGAGGCTGGTTGTAGCTTCTGTTTATCCTTGAAGTAGATTGAACCCGATTTACCTGGTGATCTGGTTTATGCCTTTGTTGTCGAATGTCAAACTGTTCACTGCTCTTTGCTGCATCAACATAGCTTTTAGTGGAGGTTGACGGCTTCTGTGCTAGAGATGCTTCTTCAATATATCCAAGACTTGTCTTTATCAAAGGAGAATGCTGCACTTTGGTAATTTCATTTAAGGTTTCTGATCCTCTAGCAAATCCGAGACTGAGAGCTTTTGTTTTCTCAATATCCTTCCTTAGACCCACAATTTCACATTCTAGTTGTTCATTGTGTTTTTCTCTTTTAACGAGTTGGAATGTCAGAGTATTTATAATCATATTCTTTTCTTCTAAACAGATTTTGAATTTAGAGATTTCTTCATAAAAGGCATCTTCATCTAAAGCATCCAAGAAATCATCATCTTCAAAAGCCATCAGAAGTCTATAGTCATTATTGTTTTCATCTTCATTACTATTTGATAAACCATCGCTATCTTCATGCATATAGTAGCTCTTCTTACTTACACTTTGTTTTCTATTCCATTTTGTTGATTCCTTACCTTTATCAAGCTTATCTTTATGAGGACATTTGGCAGCATAATGACCGACTCTTCCACAAGCAAAAAATTTGAAACGTAGTTTACCTCTGAATCTTTCAAATCCCCGTTGAAGATTCTTGACAAAGTTTGCTTCTTCCTCTTCTTCTGAAATATGTCCTGATTCATTGAATTCTTCTCTTCTTGAAGCTTTGAATGCGGCATTCTCATATATGATGGACCTCCTTTTCGCATTTCGAAAGCAATTAAGATTCTGTGCAGTTGTGTCATAGTAATAGTCTAAAGATCTTGCTTTTCTTCTATGACAGATACTTTTGATTCAAACTTAGTAGACAAGGATCTTAAAACCATTTCAACTAAAGTAACTTCTTTTATCTCTTCACCCAAGTTCTTCATGCAATTAACAATCTCATCTATACGGAAGAAGTAACTAGCTATACTTTCATCATTGTGCATTTTGAGAGTTTCATATTGAATTCTAAGAGTTTGCAATTTTGCACATTTTACGTGATTATCTCCTTCATAGCTTAGAACAATCTTGTCCCATATTTCTTTGGGCTGCATAACTTTGAAAATTTCTGATTGTGACAGACTCCCCAATAATGTATTGACAGCATTGGAATTGGTTTCAAATTGATTTTTACTTGCCGTATCTGTAGGGATTGTTGATGGAAATGTATATCCTCCTTCCACAATTTCCCAGACCTCTGTTCCAAGAGATTGAAGATAGGTTGTGGTTCTTACCTTCCAATAAATGAAGTTGCTCCCATCAAAGATTGGTGTTCTAATGGATCACTCTCTTTCATAGTTGCTCATGATGATAGATCTTCCTTCAAGCGATCAAGCTTCTTCTGAAGGACCTGCTCTGATACCAATTGTTGGAAATAATACTGAGAGGAGGGCGAGGGGGGGTGAATCAGTATTAGCAAGTCAATAATTTTTCATTTCCATAATCAGATTCATATACGCTACTTTGGTTAATGGAACCCACGTGTATACGCTACTGTGATTAAGGCAACTAGTGTATATCCAGCTTATGATTCAGTTAATTTATCATATGTTAATTTTTAATCAGTGCATCAAAATCATATAAATAGTAACCAAGTGCAGTAAAACAGAACAGACAGTCACACATATGAACACAAGATATAATGTGGAAACCCAATGTGAGTGAAAACCACATGTTGCAATCGTCTCTATCTTCTTTTTAATAATAAGAAACTTCTTTTACAATTCTTGCACTGGCGCAGTCTTATACCAGTACGCAAGCTTCTACCTACAGAAGCCTACAACCTTCTCTCATTCTCCAGCTTCTCCTGGAAGGGAGCTACAACCCCCTAGCTCTTGTACTAGCCAATATGTTTACTAGTACGTAAACGTTGACCTACAGAAGGCTACAACCTTCTCTTTCCTTCCAAGGACCATGTTTCATAAATTTTGAGACTGGATCCATCAATAACATCAATCAAACATCAAATATATATGCATCAACCAATCTCCTTTGCACCAACCAAAACTGAATCAATCAATCACTTCTTAAAATGTTGTAACCAGAATACAGTAACAGTAACCAGAACCCAAGCCAAAACCTAGAACACTGCAACAACGAACAGGAGTAGCTAAAGCATATTTTATTAGGTACACGCTACTTCAATGTGTCGAACCTATGTACATACGTTGTTTTCTCAAGGTGAACCTAAATATAGATCTGCAAATCAAATTTAAGATGTATACGATGTTTTGATATGCAAAACCAACGTGTAAACGCGCCTTTGCTAAAGTGAACCTACGTACAAATCTATAAATGATGATTTAATCTTTAAAACAATTCCATACTTCAGTTATACCCAGATCATCATATTTATAGTCTACAACATGCACCAGTTATTCAGATAAAAGATCAAAACACACAAAGATACTTCACTTCAAGCCTTAAGATCTTGACCCATCATTAGATCTTATCCTTCATCAAGCACTAATGTTCATCCTTGATTCAGATCCAACTTTGCCCAATAACCCGTATTCTAGATCTTGCTCTTCATTAGATATTCAACTCATGAGTGTCTTTGCCTAATGATCTTTTCTTCCTTTTATAGTCTTAGGTCTTACTCAATACTATGGACCAAAATCACTTAGAACCAATACCTTGGACCAAATACCTGGGGTCAACACTTCAGACAAGATACCTTGGACCAATACCATGGATCACAATACCATGGCCCAAATACCATGGACCAAAATTAAGTTTTCCAACATGTACGTGCCTTTACTTCCATGAAAGTGCGTGTGTACGCTATATGCGCCTTTTAATCTGCTAACCCACGTGTACACGTGGCTTGGTCAATGGGGAACCTGCGTATACCTCTCTTTTTTCATTCTAAACTGTGATCTGTCATCTGAGTGAGTTGCCATCAAGGACAACACTTGTGTCATAGTGCCCAATGTGTCATAATGCCAACACCCGTTTGGGTTAGGAGTATGAGTACATGTTATACACCAATTATATTTACATATCTACCACTAACAAGTTAGTTTGGGTTTCCTTGATAGATAGATAGAGAATAGTTAGATAACTTGGTGAGTTGTGGTAAGTTGTGGTGAGTGGTTGAGATTGGACATAGCCATGCAAAACCCAGATTTTAAAGCACAACAAGCATAAAAGCCTACTCAAGATGGATAAGCTAACTTTGACATGTTCATGTGGATCATGTTAAAGAGGACAAAAGGAAACTTCACAAGGAGACCAAAGGATGCTTCTACACATTTTTGAATAACAACACTAGTAAACACATCAGCATAGATTAATTTACCTAAACCCAAAGAGACTCTAGTTGAGAACCTACTAGCACAAAACTAGTCAAATGCACAAGAACCATCGTGATAATTAGTTAACCTAACCCCTTAGGCATATATATATATATATATATGACAATCATGTTGGTGGAAGAGGTAGTGTTATATACCCCACTAGGTTTGATTCAAAAAAGTGATCAATGCACTCTCACAAGGGAGCCATCATGGCCATAAAGTCAAGTTGACTTCTGACAAGCTAGAAAAATGTTCAAATAGTGTCACAATTCTTGATAGGTTGTGGATACTCAACACTTGATAAAATAAATGAAAGCCTCTTGAGAAGCATATGTTTGTATATCAAATAATGTAACAAAAAGTAATATGATCACAATGCCAAATTAATGGAAATGTAACATTAAGAGGTAAACTCAAGATTGCCTTGATCATTCTCCTTATCCTAATGAACATAATTAAATTGACCAAGTACCATTCCCTCACATCTCAATATAAGTATCTTGTATAAAAATTATAACATACTAATTATGTTATGAAATCCAAATGTTAAAAAGATGGCTATGATTATTTAAAAATATTAAACATAAATAAAATATTTTCATTTCCAGTATTCAATGATATTTTTACTTGCCCAAATTACATATAATACAATTGAAATAGATTAGCTCCATTATCGAGAGAGCAATGAACAAATCTCTACTTTTTCAAGGAACATATGGTTTTTGTTGGAATTGTATAACGGGAATTTTGGCTTTTGACACCAATGAACTTCACTTTTGCATACCTTTTACAATAATGTTTGTGCGAATTTTTTTCTTATAACAGTTCCCTTCCCTACGTGGACCTATTGATTGCTCTAATATAATATACATTCCTCTAGATATAGAAGGGAGACAATTATGTTACTAATGATATATTGTATCCATAATTATTGAATATGTGCTAATTATACGAAGATAAAGAATGAACTTCCATGAGAACTTTCAACAATAACATATAATGTGGTTTATGAATGATATATTAAGAGTATGATATATTGTATCCATAATTATTGAATATGTGCTAATTATACGAAGATAAAGAATGAACTTCCATGAGAACTTTCAACAATAACATATAATGTGGTTTATGAATGATATATTAAGAGTGTGTCATAGATTGGCAATTGAATCTAATATATGTGAACTTGTCTCACCTCTCACCTAATGCATACTACAAATTCACATGAAATAGAACAAGGTCAAACATAATATATGATTAACTCAATAACATACCTACTATATTACAATATAATGTAAAGTTACATTATTGGAACATGTGATGATGGTGATTAGTGGTCATATTTGTTGACAGAATTAGTATCATTATGATGATGTGTAATAATTAAGATCAACTTTGACAACACATTAATGTGCATGTGACAACATTAAACTCACTAGAATCACTCATAACTCTTATTACATAAAATAAACAATAAATATTTATGTGACTCTTTAACCTTTGATATGGGCTTGATAAGTAAGATTTTATCAAAGCTTGGTAAGTAAAATTTTACTTATCCAACATTCATTGGATGGCATTGTCTTTCATTATGAGACCTATATATTGAGATTTCAACGTCTTGATACCTCATCATTTAAAGATCAATATTATCCATGGATCATCTATGCTCGAATGAGGCTTATTGTAACAAAACAATAAGAATGATTAATCTTCAATAATAAATGTTTCTTATATAACAAGGAAATAAGAATATTCAATAATAGATGTTTCTTATAGACATTGTATATGTTTTACCACTATAAATATTTTTCTTCTTATTCCTTTTCTTAATTATACTTGTTCTTATTCCTTCTCTTAATTAACTTGATATTAATGGTGAAGTCTAGGATTTTCACATCAATATTATCCATGGATCATCTATGCTCAAATGAGGCTTATTGTAACAAAACAATAAGAATGATTAATCTTCAATAATAAATGTTTCTTATATAACAAGAAAATAAGAATGATTAATATTCAATAATAAATGTTTCTTATAGACATTGTATAAGTTTTACCACTATAAATATTTTACTTGTTCTTATTCCTTCTCTTAATTAACTTGATATTAATGATTTTCTTATTCCTTTTCTTAATTAACTTGATATTAACGATGAGGTGCAGGATTTTCATTTTCTAACCTGAAAATATGTTCAGTATCTCACAATAAGATTCCTTAAAAAGTAAGAATAATTGTTTGACTTGCCCCTTATAGATTCACAAAAGATTAGAATAAGGTCTAGGATTTTCATTTTCTAACCTGAAAATAGGTTCAGTATCTCACAATAAAATTCCTCAAAAAATTGGAATAATTGTTTGACTTGCCCCTTATAAATTCACAAAAGATTGGAACGAAGTCAAGCCACAATATCATATATTGTTAACTTGGAATTTTCTTTAATTGTTTTTATAATTTAATTACTTTATTGTATTAATAATTTACAAAAGTAATGTACAAATCAGTTTTGTTGCGAGCTTCTCAAGGAGATTGGATAACAATTATTAACAAGACATCAGATTTGTTCAGAGGCAAATCTTTCCTCCTTTTATAGTACACGTCATTTACTAGAAGACAGCCATTTTGTCAGCTATGCTTTTTATCAATTTATTCCACGGTTCAATGTAAATAACATTGTTGATAGCTTCGGAACTCGAAGTTGATGTCATCTCCAAATTCGAAATCAGAATCCACATTGGTGGCGTGGCCCGATCCTCTGGGGCTCTTGTTGTCCTATCTTCCTCTTTGATAGTATGCCCTACATCCTGCTGGTCCTCACTCGCTACCTTGGAGCTCACATGGTACTTATCAAGGCTTCATATTTTTTTATTTGGCCAATCTAATTTGTTCAATCTCATGGTGCTTAGTGCTCTTATCTTCCACCGCATTTGCCATGATTGTGTTTATTATGTCATTAAAGCTCCACTATTTTCAAATACTGGTCGGAAGCCCCATCTCTTCCCAACTCTACATCAAATTGCTTAGTATATATATTCCCTTTTCTTCTCTAATACCTAGGTAAACCAAGATTATGATCTTCAATGGGGTTACATCAAATTGCTTAGTATATATATTCTCTTTTCTTCTCTAAAACCTGGGTAAACCAAGGTTATGATCTTCAATGGGGTGAAGAAAACCTCACACCTTCACTTTCTATTCAGAGGGGAAGAGATTGAGATCACCAAAATGTGTAATTACTTGGGGGTGCAATTCTTAGGTCCCCACTTCAGTTTGCGACCAGCGCTTCAGCCTCGGATCAACAAAGGATATGGATCCTTAGCCCTTCTCAAGAGACAGTGCTTTCGGCATCACTTCCAGCACATCTCATCCAAGATGAGCCTCATGGACACCTTGATCTATCCCACTGTTCTATATGGCTCAAAGATTTGGGGACCGTCTTTACTTGAGTCAGACTGGGCTTCAGCTGAGAGAGTCTAGATTCTTCTTCTCCACCACATCATTAGGTGCAAACTCACAATGTCGCAGCACATCATCCTTCCAGAGTTTGGAGCTCAGCCCTTTCGACTTGAGACGGTCTTCAGATTGGTTTCATTCTTGCTTCGTGTCCAGGGCTTGGCAGACTCGATAAAGAGTAGAGACCAATATCCTTACTTGGCATATTGCTCCTCTAAGACTATTGCCCATTATACTCCATCAGTCCGAGCTAGATGTTGGTTTACAGGAGTTTCAAACCTCTTAGAGTTAGTGGGAATTCAGTGGGATCGTCTCCCTCCTTTCCGATATTCCTTAGATGCTCCTAGTCACCTTTTACCTACTAGACAGGAGCTAAACAAGATCATCAGGTAGGACATCTACAGGCAGTTCGTCCAGGTCACCTGGGTCAATCCTCCAAGAGGGTTACGCCCAAAGATGGCCTTCTATGCCTCCCTCCTTTCCGATATCCCTTAGATGCTCCTAGTCACCTTTTACCTACTAGACAGGAGCTAAACAAGATCATCAGGGAGGGGAGGACATCTACAGGGAATTGCGCCCAAAGATGGCCTTCTACGCTGAGCACTTCTTGGAGTTGAGAGACAGGCTCATTGTTCAACCCCAATATACGTTTCACCACTGGATACATGCTCTTCGCATTCCTCTAGGCCAGTTCAAAGTAGGTTCTCATAGACTTTCGGTAGAGACAGACCACCAAGTGGATAGACTAGACAGACTTTGTCGTGTATGTCATTTATCAGCAATATGAAGAAGGCTACTTTAGGCCAAAATCCCGAGTACCATATACACTTCCAGAGAGGATTTGGGTCAGGTATATCACTGGTGGAGAGGATGGCATAAGCATCCTTTACTGAAAACATACCATTGGATCAGTAGCCCCAACAAAGTTTGTTTGGGTCTTCGCTTGACAGTATGCGATGTTGATGAAGAAGATGGATTAACTTGTCCCATGGAAGCGGTGGTTCACAGTTAGGCCAATGATCTTGTGATTTCCATTCCCTCCATTTAGAAGGAGGGTTGGAGGTAATCCAGAAGTCTCTAACATACACCTCCCCTAGATGTGTAGAGAAGGCCTGGATTTCCCTGATATTTTCATGTTGTGTCGACTTAGGATATTGCATCCATGCTTCTTCCCAAATTTTGGCTCTATGTCAATTCTGTATCTCCTAGAATTTGTGCTTTTGGATTAAATGTCTACTTTCCTTGGCCAGGGTCCAGATAGAAGATTCGGTGGGCAAGGTCTGAATATCTAACAGGGGATCGTGAATGTAGTGTTGGTCGTACTTATGAACCCATAATATTTTCCATGTTTCATTACCTCCTTGGATCCATTTCCACCAGATCTTAGCCCTAAGTGCCTTTGATAAAGTCTTTGGGTCTTTCAACCCTAGACCCCATGAATTTTGGGCTTGCATAGCTTGTGCCCAGTCACCACTTCTTGCTTATTTGGGCACCTGACCATAAGAACTTGCAGAATGCGGCAACTAGATCTTTGTAGACACTCTTGGGGGATGGAAGAGCCAATAGTTTATAGACAAGGAGAGCTTGCACGACAGATTTTGAAAGGGTGAGTTTGCCTGCTAAGTTCAGAAGCTTGAAGGTTTAGCTAGAGAGCTTATAATCCAGGCGTGCTAGAAGATATTTCCAACAGGATGTTCTAAATGAGTTGGGAACCAGAGGGATCCCCAAATAAGTACTAGGAAGGGCGTCGATTCTGAAGCCCAAGGACCTCACCAAGTGAGAGTGGATACCCCTCTGTGTGTTGAAGAAGAAAATGTCCAATTTGTCCCCATTGATAAGTGTTCTTTATGCTTGTTTAAAAGTTTCCAGGACGGTGCTGAGATGATGAGCTTCACGTAGATTCAACTTACCAAAGAGGAAATTGTCATCCACAAATTTCTGATGAGAAATTGGAGGAGCGCTGGAGAGATTTTCAACCCTTGGATGAGATTGTGGAGGGAGGAATATTTGATTATTCTACCCAAACCCTCTGTTGTAATGATATATAAGAAGGGGTAGAGAGAATCCCCTTGCCTCAGGTCCCTTGAGCCTCTGAAAGGCCGGGAGGGAGAGCCATTGACAATGATATAATAGAAAGGGGTTTTGATCATGGATTTAACCCAAGAGATCCAAGAGTGAGAGAAACCAAAAGCATTGTTGACACCTAATCATCACGATTGGGTGAATATATGAAATTGATGTAAATAAATAATGGAGAATATGAATAGTCATCGGGAGATGAAATGAACAGACTCTCCCTCATCTATATAATAAACACCAACCTAAATGAAATCAATGAATTGAATTTTGTGGAGTTACTACCTGGCCTGACATGGTATCAGAGCCAGCTCCCAAAATTAGTTGTAACTCCCTTATGCCAGTTTCTTGCAGTCTGTCCACTGCCCCCTGTGGAGTCTGTCTACTGCGCTCTCTGTCCCCTCCACAGTTGTTGCCATTGTCTAACGCATAATCATTATCTGCATGTCTTCTGTGCATAATCATGTGAGTTTTTTTTCTTTTTTCCTAAATTCAGAAACTATTCCGTCCTTTGTTTTTTTCAGTTACCCATGCGATATTGATCCACAACTACTTTGCGTTGTGGTGAACAAATCCTGCAATTTTTTTAATAACTGTGAACTGGTATGTTGTGTATGGAAATATTGTTGAACATGGTTTCTGGAGATCGATAAGAGAGAGGGACAGCTTCGGTGTATTTGCAAATCCATTGCAATGGCCTCAACTTCGAAAGAAACAATGATATGCTTCCAGTCAAGCACATCCTCCACGGATTTGGTCGCTAACGCCTGAGCATTTTTGAAACCTTAGCTATACTACGGCAGCAGCTAGGGTTTCACTTACGTGGGTGGAGAGCTTAGCCTCACTGCCTTCGAACTCAGAGTCCAGCAGCAGCAAAGTTTGCTTCAGGGATTCTGGTCACCAGTTTGGGAATTCAATGCTCTCCATGTTTGTCGTAATTTTTAGAAATAAAAAAATTATTGTTTATGTGAAGTGCATATAGTGTAGGTACTCAAGAATGTTGAAATTTTGAATGGTTCTTGACTTTAAGAAATGTCTGTGACTCAGGAACTATCTAGTGGCTGTGTGGTATGGTTGAATGTTTTTTTAAATAAAAGAAA
Source organism: Pinus taeda (assembly GCA_000404065.3). NCBI lineage: Eukaryota > Viridiplantae > Streptophyta > Pinopsida > Pinales > Pinaceae > Pinus > Pinus taeda. The sequence goes on along the minus strand of APFE030481686.1, from coordinate 3,800 downwards.
TTGTATGTGCTCTGCTATCCAAGTCTGAATTCTGCTGAACACTGCTTATATATTCAACATTGTCTTGGTGTTGTACATTGAACGCTGCCTATATATTCAACGTTGTTTTGGTGTTATACGTTGAACGCTTCATATATATTGAACATCAGTATCAAAGCATATATATTGAAAGCTGGTACATTGAATACTGCATATATATATTGAACATTGTTTTGGGCTGATGTTGGTATTGGGTTGAATGCTGCATATATATATTGAACGTTCTTTTGGGCTGATGTTGATGCCCCACTTGTGTATGTATTGAATTTTTTGGCATATAAAATTGTTAAATGCCATGTGTTGAATAGAGTTTTTTAAAACAAGGACTTGGGTCAAAGCACTGGGGCATGAAGTGTTGAATGCACTGTTCAGTTTTGTGTATTTACAGTCTTGGGTATTGACATTTTCTGTCGAGTTGAATTATTGTCCAGTCATATCAGAATTGTATTTTTTTTCCATTAAGAGTAAAATTTTGCAGCAGAAGTTTTTGTTACAGTATGCATTCAATCATATCCATTGTGGGAATAGTTCTCACTGGCAAAGAGAACTATCCTGAATGGTCCCGGATGATAAAACACACCCTCATTTTCAATGAGTTGTGGAAAGGAGCGTGCATCGGAGACGGAGACAAACAGCCGGAACAGCCTACATCAGACAACTAGCTCACCATTTGGGAGAACAAGAACAGCAAAGCCTATGCATTAATTGCAGCATCTGTAAGTGAAGAGGTGAATCACCATATTACGCCATTTTCAACTGCTTTCGAAGCCTTACAAAAGCTGAAAGAACTCTATGACTCACATTCTACACTTGAAGTTGTTCAACTCATGATTAAACTCTTCACTCTTGAACTGCAAAATAATGATCCTTTTGCTCTTGCATTTGAAGTAAAGTCTATAATGCATGATATCCAAGCCACTAAAATTGATTTGGATATTCCTCTTATCGCTTTTCTCAAGGCAATTTATCCTACTTACTCCAATTATCTTAAATCATTGCAAGCAAATGGAAATTTTAGAGACATTACCTTTGAGTCTCTTGTGAAAAAATTTGTTGAAAGAGAGAAAGCTTTTGGCAAGAAGACAGCTCCTGAATCTTTTGAAGAGGTTGTGTGCCTTGCTCATAAAGAAAAGCATCATAAATAAAAGCATCATGCTCAAGATTCTTCTAGAGGAAGAGGTGGTTGAAGAGGAAGAGGAAGATATTTCAGAAGCAGGGGGGGCAGACACTCTCAAGGAGAAAAGGCAGATTTGCACTGCATACACTGCAAAAGAAATGGATCACATTATGCATCTACATGCAAGTTACCATGGGACAAAATTGAGCAACAAGAAACCAAGAGAAAGGTAAAACTGATGATGGTAAAGCACCTGAATCCGCTCACTATGTTGTGGCAAAATGTAATATTGGAGTAAATGAAGATTTATTTAATGTTTCACTTGCTTCTTGGAAAAATGATTGGTTGCTTGATTCAGGAGCAACCTGCCACATGACTCATAGAAAATATTTTTTTGAAGAATTTACTGACAATGTTGATGGAGCAGTATACTTTGCAGACCAATCAAAAATCAAGCCATCAGGGCTTGGTACAATCAGGCTTAAACTGCCTAGTCTTCCAGACTTTCTTCTGCATCATGTTTTATATCTCCCACAAATCAAGAGAAACTTGTTGTCCTTGGTCCACGTCCGCTAGCAAGGTCACTCCATTCATATGTTTGATGGCAAGCTTGAGGTAAGAAAAGCATCTAACCACTCACTTGTCATGATGGGAATAGAAGAAGAAAGGCTTCTCAAGCTACAAGGTGCCTCTGCTCGTGCACAACATTTCTCATACAATTCTCATTATGAAGACGGTACACTTCCATCAAGTTTATTATGGCATGCTATATTTTGACATTTGAACTATGACAACCTCCGCTCGTTGAAGAAAAATGGTGTTGCTGGTTTGCCTACAATTCCTAGGAAACTTAAGCAATGTGATGCATGCATTCTTGGAAAGCATAGAAAATAGTGTTTTCATGATTCACATTCAAGAGCACATAGAAAACTTGAACTCATTCATTCAGATTTATGTGGTCCAATGCCTGTTCCTTCTGCAAATGGAAATAAGTATATGATGACATTTATTGATGAATACACTAGAATGTGTTGGATTTATTTATTGAAGAACAAATCTGATGTTTTTCAAACATTCAAGAACTTTCATAAATGGATTGAAAATGATGCACAATCTCATATTGGGTCTATTCGCACTGATAATGGAAAAGAATACACATCAAATGAATTTGAAAACTATCTTCGCCAACATGGGATCAAACATCAAACAACTGTCCCTTATAATCCCCAACAGAATGGTGTAGCTGAAAGAATGAATAGGACAATCTTAAATATGGTACGATCCATGCTCTTCTTCAAAAATGTAAAGATAATGTTTTGGGTTGATATTGTTCTATGTGTTGCATATATAAAGAATAGATTTCCATCTAATGCTATTAGAAACAAGACTCCATATGAAATGCGGTATGGACATGTTCCTTCGGTAAAGCATCTCAAGGTCTTTGGTTCCACCTGTTATGCCTTGATACCAAAGGTACATAGAAACAAACTTGGTGCTAGAAGTCGTAAGTGTATCTTCCTGGGGTGTTCAAACACCTCCAAAGCATATTGTCTCTATGATGAAGTCAATAAAAAGTTTGTTGTATCTAGAGATGTCATTTTTCTTGAATCATCCAAAACTGACAATGTTGTTGAGCGGCAACTTGATCGCTTGGATAGATTTGAAAATGCAAAACCATTTCAAGAATTTGATAATCAGATTCCACATCTTGAAGGGGGGGTACCTTTACTAGATCAACATATGGAATCTTCTTCTGAAGAACACTCTCCCCTACATGAAACTCCAACAACGAATGATGCTTTAAGTGATGTGATTGATAGAATTGGGATACTCAACCTTGATTCAGTCCCAACTCAATCAGTGGAGCAGCCTGGACCATCTGAGAAAGGTCCCCCAAAGTGGCTAACAAAGACACTTGAAAGTGTTCATCCTAATGAGGTTGGAAAGACAGGAACTAGAAATTCAAACCGGCAAAATGGAGGTGATGTAGATGACTCTAATTCACCTGTTGATATGGATGTTTCTTATGATTCTGAATTGGACTTGTCTACAGATTTTGAACCAACTTCCTTCAAAGAAGTTGCTTCTCATGGTGAATGGAAAGAAGCAATGCAAAATGAGTGTGATGCCCTCATAAAGAATGGCACTTGGAAGCTGGTTGATCCTCCATTAGGAACCAAACCAATTGGCTGCAAGTGGGTCTACAAGAACAAGTATAAAGTTGATGGCTCACTTGCCAAGCACAAAGCCAGGCTTGTGGCAAAAGGTTTTGCACAAAAGGAAGGGGTCTATTATGATGAGACTTTTGCCCCCACAACAAAATGGGCTACCATTCGGACACTCTTTGCCTTAGCAGCTCAAAACAATTGGAAAGTCCATCAAATGGATGTAAAAATTGCTTTCTTGAATGGAGATCTAACAGAAAATGTTTTTATGTCCCAACCTGAAGGATTTGTAGTGAAAGGACATGAACATAAAGTATGCAAACTTGTGAAATCCTTTTATGGCCTCAAACAAGCACCGTGAGCCTGGTATGAAAAACTAACTGAGCATCTTCTGAAACTCAATTTCAAACATTATGATCTTGATGATGCAACTTTATTTGTCAAGAAAGTTGGCAAAATAGTTGTATATCTTGTGGTAT
>APFE030481680.1:0-17131 GCA_000404065.3 Pinus taeda | reverse complement strand
CATTGTCATCCTGACAATTCACCAACCCTGTCAAACTTGGTCCCCATCAGAATTCACTGTTTTAAAGAGGCACTACATATAAAACATGGAGACCCCAGAAATACTCAATGTCACTCCTCTAAATGCTCCTCAGAGAGAGCAGGACTGGCAGGACCTGGCAGATCTGGATTATCAGATCTCAGAAAACTCCAGGGAAAGGACCACCCCTCATCTTCAATTGTTAAACGAGTTCAGGGCCAAACACAGAGATGGAACAGATATCCTGGGCATCTGGGAGTCTGCCCTGCCAACTTTCAAAATGCCTTCATGCAGTCAATTTCCTAATCTTATCCATCTTTGTGCTAGTCAATATGAGCCATCACAGAGGGCTGTAGTCAATTACAAGGGTGAAGTTGTATTCTATACCACCCCTCAGGCCATCAGGGACATGGTTCAATTCAAAACTAATAAGGCAATGGTTCCCTTATCCTTGCTGGATTTAATCAACCAAGGGAACAAGACACTGACAGAGGCAGAAATCCTGAGGTTCAACCAACTATTTGTTAGCAAATCAGACACAATATTGCATCCTCCTATCTTTGATGGATACCTGAACCAACTTGGGCTGGACCTGGCCCATATGGTGAGCTCAGTTCTAGGATACAAATCAACGGAATATATAGAAGAAACTGTGCTGGTTATGATGTTAAGGTTTGTCCCTGGGAGGGCCCCCATTTGCTACAACTATGCCACATATATATCAGACAAAATTCATGAGCAGTTCCTGCACTTGCCTAGAGAGAGGATGTTCAGATACTCCTCATATATTTATCATCTCATCCTATATCACCAATATGAAAAATTCTCCTTTGAGATGAAAAGAACCGCTGCAGCAGGTAATCCAAGATCGGTTGTATACTGGAGCTCCATCTTCCATAAAGGCTCACCCTACACATACTGTGAGTTTATAGACTCATTCATCCATCCAGCCATGTCCCTGCTCTTGAAAGAGTCTCCTCCAAGACTCACTGAGGAAATGAAGAGGATATTGCAATTATCCACTGCTTATAGCATAGGGGACTGGTATTTTTACCAGCATCACACTGTAATCAGAATGTATGGGTGTGAGCTAAGACCATTTAGGCTACCCAGGTTTGTGCCTATGAGGCTCTTTGCCCTTGAGTATTTCAGACAGTTCGCCTATGTTGATATGGTCCATTTTTCAGGAAGGGGCAAGAAGGCCCAACTTAAAGTGAAAAACCAGCTCGGGCATATTGTGTTAAACAGAAGAGAAGGATGGAAGGAAGCAGAGAGAATGTTGGAAGGCCTGGGCCTAACACAAAGCTTCCTGTGGAAACCATATGACCCCAATGGTTTCATATCCAAGAGGAGATTGAAATACAAACTCTCCGGTTATGAGCATCATAACATGATCCTCATAACAAGACATGCAAACCAGCCAAAGTGGCAGAAAAACACCTTGATAGAGCCCCTAACCCAAGAAGAACTAAATGATAGGGCTATGAGACATTTATTAAAAATGGCTGACTTGGAGTGTCCTTCTCAGGTGCCTACCTTGCCCAGTCCTCAGACAACAGTGCCAGCATCCTCAACTGCAACACAAGAAGGGGCAGCACAAACTTCAAAGCAAGGGCAGGACAAAGGAAAGGGCAAAGTAATGGAAGAAACAGAGGGCCGACAGGGCCAACAGGGCCAGCAGGAGCAGCAACAAAATCAGCAAGAAACTGATCAACAGGATCAGGCAAAGCAAAGAGGAGAAGGCCAAGCAGCCTCCCAAGAGAAAACAACTAGCATGGCACCTCCTAGACAAGATTCTAGGGTTGACCCTTCAGTCCTCCAAACCCCTCTAAGGGAGGACATCAGTAGGAAAAGGGAGAGGGAGACCCCTCTCACAGAAGGTTCAGAGAAAAGGCAAAGGCTAAATCCCTTTGGAGGAGAGGAAGTGCATAGCTTTGAGGCCTCTGCCAGCTCAATGCACCAAGAACAGGACAGAACAGCACTGGGGGAGGTCAGCTCCTCAGGGCAGGATAAAAGCAAAACTGCAGGCATCAAAGACTTCTTCAAAGATGCTAAGAGGAGGAGTGAGCCACTAAAAATCAAGTTATATAACTATCTACTGAACATGGCTCCCTCAAATCAACAGAGGCTTATGGCTGCCTATGATGTACAGGAGGCTAAATTGACTATGAGTCATTTTACTCCCACAGAGCAGCGACCTCAATCAACTGCAGACTACATAAGGACAAACCTAGAGGTCCTTGCAAGAGACATCCATCCGATGGACCAGATTGAGCTTCACAAACAAACGGGTGAGATGGTCTATGCCACCTTGGCAGACAAGACCTTGGTGAACTACAGACTGCAGAACAGCTTAAACAACACAGCATCGCAGCTTGAGTTGGAGAGGGCATCCTCTCAAGCCAAAGACAATAGAATCAAGGCCCTGGAGGACATCATCATAGAATTCGGGCATGATCCCAATGATGTTAAGGCCATTCAGGAGGTCCTTAAACTGAGGGATGCAGATGTAGCTGCCATAAAAAAGAAGATGAAAATCCCACCAACAATACATCCGTAGACAGATGAAGTAGCCCAACAAAGAAGAGACAAGGATATCACTGACCTGCTGATGAACTTGTACAAGGAACTGGTGGAGACCCAACAAAAGCTGCAAGATACTGAGAATACCTTAGAAGCATCTACACAGAGGGGAGAACAAGGATAGTCTTCTAAAGCACCCACAGAGGTAATAAACCTAGAGGAGACCCCTAAACAAGATATACCTCCAAAGCAGGCAGCAGAAACAGTTACAGCCACAACAACTCCATCCACAACGGAAGTAGCCACAACAGAGCCATCCACTGCAGCACCACCAAAAGAGCAGGCCGAGAGCCTGGATATGCAGAAATTAAGACAAGAAATTCAGGTGCTGGAGGCTCAGATGACAGACCTCAACAAAGCTAAGGAAAGCTTAGCCAAGTTAGAAGAGAAATATGAAAAATCTAAGCAAAACGTGGCTGAAAGGGAGAGGGAAGTAAAATCCCTAAGGAAGACAATCACAGAGCTGGAAAAGTAGCTCAGTTTTGATAAAGTGACAGCAGAAATCAAGCAGGTGATATGGACTGCCATTGGACAGTCAATCACTAACCAATGGGAGTACATTGATGCTATGTATGAGCAGATAGGACTCATTGGCAAGGCAAAGAAAGAACTGTACAGAGCAAGAAATGCTCTAGGAGACATGGCTGATCTTGCCCCCAAGATGATTGAAGTCCTCAACTACAGGAATGCTTCTCAGCTAATAAAAATGGGAATTTCTAATAGGACTGAGACCATTTCCTTGATTAAAAGGACCACAACAATGAGAAACCTAATTCAGAACTTGGACAGAAAGGTCCATGATATGCAAGCAGATATACACAAGTTCCAGAACAGGTTTACAGCCCTGCAGGACAGAGGGCTCCCCAGCTTGGAATAATCAGGAAAGCTTCTCTCTTATGAGAAGTACATCAAAAGAATAAGCACTTTTTCAGTCATGCAGACTGCTGAGGTTCCTGGGTCATCTACTGCAGGCCCATTAACAGGACAGGCACTTTTTAATAAATTAGATAATTTGTTTTTTTATAAAAAAATGAGGTAGCACATTTATTTGATAAACCTCCCGATTTCTATAAGTACACAGAAGCTGATGAGACCATAGGGTCGATTTTGAGGCACCAGCTTCCTCCTCCAAACACTTGGCAGGATTTAATACAATTACTTTTGAACCAAGGCTGAGCAGGCAAACGTTTTGCAACAGTACAGTCTAAATTGCATCTACAGGTGGACAAAGCCATGTCAGCTAGCATAAAGACACTGAGCCAACTCAGTACAGGTACTCGGCATCAGCAGCAACATCAACAGGTACAGGTGGCAGAGTCAAGAAAGATACAGAAAATCAGAAGTAACAAAAGACTTCAATGCTTCATTTATGAAAAAGCAGCGCAGTTAAAGTCCGCATGTACTCAAAGGGCAAAAGGCTATCCTGACAGCAGTTAAAGGCTTTTACTATCATTTATACTTGTAATAACTTCTCATCTGCTTTATCTATACAAGTGTAAGAGATATTTTCCTCTCAGATGACCTCATTCCTGAGATATTTTTGTATGCAAACTTCTATATATTCCCCCTCGCGTTTGTTTAGAGGGGTTGGATTTCGGATGTAAGAAATTCTCCTGATATCTTCTCTGTATTTCTGATATTGTAAACCTTCAGACAGCTCAATACAAAGGCAGTGGGATTTCTTCAAAGATGTTTGTCTCTTGATCTTTTGATGGTGTATGGCTTAAAGCAGCAAGATTCCTGTGCATTACATGGTTCAAATAAGTTTTCCTCATGACTCTTTATTTCACCTGTGTTTCCTGTTATTTCATATGTATCTCATGTTTTTTATGCGTTTGAACTCTAGATAGTAAGGAAAAAGAATAGTATCAGGACCTGGTCATTGACTACCCTGAGCTCAATCTGAACTATCTCATATGTTTTCTTCTGATAAGTTGTTTTAAAGCGTAATTCTTAACTGCTACCTTTAAATAACCATATCATCACTGTGTATTGTTGTTTTAGGAATTCAAGTCATTGCTCCTAAGATAACAAGCCTCATTCACAAATATACAGCTTAAGTAAGGAGATCTTAATTGCTCATTACTAGTTGTATTCACCTCATGCTCACTATTTACAGTTTGTTTCATGAAATGCACACAGGCCTTGTAGCTTTCCTCCTCACCGAAATCAAGATTTCAAGAGAAAACAATCCTAGACCCCATTGCCCAATGGATTAATCTTGCCTACTGATATACTTTAAAGGAAACAGAAGCATCCTCCCAACCAAACATACAAAAAACAACCAAAAAACTCACCTCATAACTAGCCTAAGACCTTCACTGGAAGCAGTGACAAAACCTCATAGAGAGAGCCCTCTCTGACTGCAGTTAGGCTAGAAACTGCAGCCCAAAGATTGGTTAGTGGTTACCCCGGCCGTATTCTCTTAGGAGTCAAAGAGAACAACCTGGGTGTTAACATAAATGGCGACTCCACTTGGGAACTTCAGGTTGTAAAGGCTCTGAATATCTATCAAGAAAATTGCACTCACAGTCTGAATATCAGTTAAGACACCTTAAGGTAGAGCTGACCCAAATTCTCTTTCATAACAGATACACTGATTTTTAGAGCTCCTGTCCAGTCCTTGCAGCACCAAACCTTCATAAAATCTTGCAGGACTTGCCTAGAAGCTGGCTCCCAAGAAGAATCTCAGGTACACAAGGTACACAAGGGCACATCCTGACCCTAATCCTCCCCAAATCTTCGAAAATCCCAATACCATCCCCAGAGTTGTTAGGAACCAGCGGACACAAGGTTATCTTACTGACATCAGTTCACAGTCAGAGCTTCCTAACTTCATCCCCACCCCAGTCAAGGTCCTGTTCCGCTCTACCCCTAATTCCCCTAGTTCCCCATCAACATCCCAAAGTTCTCCACCAATCCCGTCTTCCCCCACCCAAGTTCCCTTGTCCCACACTGTTATACCCTCAATACCTGTTATCCCTGTGGTACCTGTTGTTCCCCTTATCCCAGTTGTCCCACTTAACCCCCAGAACCCAGCAAATATGGCCAGGTATGCACCTCTGCAATTACCTGCTAATCCAGTGGCCTTACCTCAAGACTATCAAGCCAAAATAGCATACTTTGACTCCACTGGTCCTTATTCTGCTATCCAGCATGCTAAGAGAATGCAAGATCATTTTGAAAATTATGAGATAGATGATGAAACTATAAGGATGGGAATATTTGTCCAAAGCTTAACAGGCGATGTGAGGACCTGGTTTAGATCTCTGCCTGCAAATAGCATTACTACCCTTGATGAGCTATACCAATCCTTCACAAATAGATGGGAGAAAAAGAAGGACCCGTTACACATACTTGGTGAATATGACATGATTAGAAGAGGTCCCCAAGAGACTGTTTTGGAATATTGTGCCAGGTTCAACAATGTTTACAATGCTATACCTCAAAACCTAAGACCTCCTCCGGATTTAGCCTTATACAAATTCCCAGATGGATTTGACCCAGATATGGCCTATCAATTGAAAGAAAGAGCGCCTCAAACCCTTGAAGAATCTCAGAGAGTTGCTGTCACAGTTGAAGCAAATCTGATTGCCAAGAGGAACAGGGTTAAAACAGAAAAGAGGGTTGTTTTCAAGGAAGAACCCTCTGCCTTGGACCAGAAATTAGATGCAATAATCTCTGGTATGAAGAGGTTAGGCGATAGGGTAGAATCTGTGGAAAGAAAATCTTCATGGGAAGCACCACCAAATAACCCTAACAGGGCTACAAATTTCAGGAGGAACCAAAACCCTAGTGGGAGCAAAACTAGCAATGACCCTGAAATAAGACCACCATTTCAAGAAAACTATGCTGAGGCATCCACATCTGAAGAACAAGCAGAAGACACGCATATCCACCTAATGGGTCTTGATAATAAGCACCAAGTCTTCTTAACTCAAGAGGATCAGGATGAGGAGGATATCAAACAGTTTCAGACCAGTTCAGGGGAATCATTTGATTTCAAACAAGGCTATGATACTGCAGTCTATGAGGTTCATAAACAATACAAATTGAGAAGTAGGACTGTAAATGTCACAAAACCTAACAAAACAAAGGATAAAACACAGCCCAAAAGTGCCATAGCAATGGAGCCGAACAATGCAAATGATTCACCCACAGCAGAAGTAACTATTGAAGATGTCACTAAACAAACATCAAATTCACCATCTGCATCCTTTGAACAGCCTAAACCAAGCAAAGGACCTCAAGAGGTGATCAACAAACATAAATCTCCAAATCAGGAACAAACTTCATCAGATAAAGAAAGTAAGTTCATCCACACTACCAAAACACAAACAGAAAAACCCTTTGATTTGGAAACTGAGATTGGAAAACTGAAAATAACTATACCTTTGGCAGAGCTAGCCAAGAATGAGGTTTATAAACAGCAAATTCAGAGGTCTCTACAACTCACACATGGCAAAAACAAAGACAATGTGGATAATGTCAATGTGTTGGATGACACCCCTGAATTGATTTTTGGACCAGAGGTTGATGGAAAAGTAGCAGGCTCAGGAATCCTACCCTTCTATGTCAGCCTGCATGTGCATGAAAAAATATTACACAATGCAATGTTTGACTCAGGGGCTTCTCACAACTTAATGCCCAAATCTGTCATGGAAAGATTGAATTTGGACATCACTAGACCATACAAGGACCTTTTTTCATTTGATTCCAGCCAAGTCAAGTGTCTAGGCCTAATAAAAGACCTATGTGTATCCTTGGTTCAGTACCCAAACAAAACAATCCTGATGGATGTAGTGGTGGCTGATATTCCACCTAAATATGGGATGTTGCTGTCAAGATCATAGGGAGCTAAGCTCCAAGGGTCTCTCCAATTAGACATGTCTTATGCTACTATCGCAGTCTTTGGCCAACCCAAGAGGTTGTATAGAGAGTCACTAATGAAATACATGGTCAGTAGTACAGAAAAGCCTCAAAACTTTCCCATTTATGCTGTCCACTCTGACATAGACTCATACATCCTTTACAATGACAGTAAAAACAACAACATTAAAGAAGAGGACCCTGATATTCAAGCACAAATTGAATCAAACAAAGGTAATATTCAAGACCACAAAGCAAACATGGATGAGGCAACCATAATTGAACAAGACAATGAAAAAGGGGCTTTCTTAGAAAACAAAACAATCCCACCAAGTAAAGAGGATGTCAAGAAAAACAAGCCAATTAATCAGCCCATCCTACAAATCACCAATTCATCCCACATGGACCTCATTCAAAACCCCCTAGAAAAGGAAATCTTATGGTTCCTAGAATTTGATGGATCAGTTAACAAGCTAGGGGCAGGAGCAGGAGTATGGGTGCACAATAAAGAGGGTAGCCATGCAGAAGGAATAGCCTACAGACTGAATTTCAGATGTACCAACAATATGGCTGAATATGAGGCCCTTTTATTAGGCCTCAAATTGGTACATTCTCTGCAAATTACTAGAATATCAGTCCTAGGAGATTCAGACTTGGTCATCCAACAGGTTAAAGGCAATTTTGTTACTAAAGACAACAGACTTAGGACTTACAGAGCGGCTGCCACTCAGTTGCTTAACTCCCTTGCTGACTTCCAGATCACCAAAATTCCTAGGACCCAGAACCTACATGCTCACAGCTTAGCCATGTTTGCAAGTACTTGCAAGCTGCCTTTTGACCCCAATCACCGTTTCACAGCTGAGGTGAGACATAGACCATCAGTCCCAAACAACATAAAAGACTGGCAAGTGTTTGACAATGATGCACAAATAAAAAACTTTCTGAATTTACAGGAAGAATTTTCAGGCCTGAACATAGATACTCAACCAGCAAGTCAATCACAACTACTTGAGCCAGCAAATCAATCACAAATACTTCATCTAAATCACAGCCAAGCACCCTCACCTAAAACATTCTACCAATTGCTAAACCCTACAATTTTCAACCAGGATAACATTCAAGAAATCCAACAGATTAAGTATGAGCAGATACCTGAGGGTGAAACTAAAATGATACAGCTAAAGAGCAACCTCCTACCCATAGGCTTGGCTCCATTGGAAGACATGTTTGATTCTAATGATGTCCCTAAAAAACCAAAATTTGAACCCCTAAACACCACCATTGAAGAACACAACATAGGGACAGTCCAAAGCCCCAAAATCATAAAACTATCAGCTGCATTACCTCCTGACCAAAAGCCCAAATACATTGACCTGTTTAAAGAATTTCAAGATGTATTTGCATGGAGTTATGAGGACCTCAAGTCCTATGACACCTCGGTTATACAACACACAATCCCACTCAAGCCAAATCAGAAACCATTTAAACAAAAATTGAGGAGAATAAATCCCATGCTCCTCCCAGCAATGGAACAAGAAGTCCAAAAGATGTTTAAAGCAGGAATAATAGCACCAATCAGATTTTCTGATTGGATTTCAAACCTAGTCCCCACAAGAAAGAAAACAGGTGAAATAAGGCTCTGTGTGGATTTAAGAAACCTCAACCAAGTGTCATTGAAAGACAACTACCCCCTACCAAAAATGGACCACATTTTGCAGAGAGTAGTAGGGGCTGCAAGGATTTCCTTGTTGGATGGCTTTTCAGGCTTCAATCAGATTTTAGTCCACCCTGATGATCAGGACAAAATTGCATTCAAAACCCCATGGGGAACATTCAAATATGTTAAAATGCCATTTGGTTTGAAAAATGCAGGAGCCACTTTCCAAAGAGCAATGGATATTGCTTTTGCCAAAGAAATTCATGACTTCCTATTCATCTATTTGGATGACCTTACACCATTCTCCAAATCAGACCAAGAACATCTAAATCATCTCAGACAAATCTTTCTAAAATGCAGAAAATTTGGGATATCATTGAATCCCAAAAAATCCATTTTTGGTCTAGAAGAAGGTAAATTACTAGGTCACATTATTTCTAAGGATGGCATCAGAATTGATCCAGACAGAATCCAAGCCATCCAACACATGCCTCCCAGGAACATAAAGGAATTACAAGCCTTTTTGGGGAAAATCAACTTTTTGAGAAGATTTATCCCAAATTTGGCTGAACTTAGCAGATTGCTTAACAACATGCTGAAAAAGGATTCCAAAGTTAAATGGACAGTAGATGCTAAACAAGCTTTTGAAAGCATCAAATTTGCTCTTACCCAAACTCCTGTCCTAACTAGCCCTAAATTTGATAGGGATTTCATCATATTCTCTTTTGCCTCTGAACATACAATTGCTGCAGTTTTGCTTCAAAAGGATGATTTAGGAAATGAAAAACCCATAGCCTTCTTTAGCAAAGCTCTAAGAGATGCCCCCCTCAAATATCAAATCATGGAAAAACAGGCTTATGCCCTGGTCAAAGCCATAAAGGACTTTAGGATTTATATCCTTTATTCCCACGTAATTGCCTATGTACCAAGCCCAATTGTCAAAGATATACTTACACAAGAGAATTTGGAGGGCAGAAGAGGCAAGTGGATAGCAAACATTTTGGAATTTGACATAGAAATAAAGCCTGCCAAACTCATAAAAGGGCAGGGCTTAGCTAAACTAATGTCTGAAACAAACTTCCAAGCCCTTGACATTAACCAACTAGACAGTGAACAGGAGCTGGCGACTCCAAAGATCAATGTAGCCTTTGAGCAATCCCCTTGGTATTCTGATATCTGTTATGTATTGCAAAACCTGTGTGCTCCCCCAGGACTGTCTATAACTAAGAGTAGGTTTGTCAAAATGAAAGCCTCAAAATTCTGTGTCATGGAAGAAAATTTGTTTTGGAGAAACCATGAGGGCATCTTGCTGAATTGTCTGATTGAAGATGAAGCCAACAAGATCATGGAAGAATTTCATGCAGGAGATTGTGGTGGGCATCTTTACTGGAAATCCACTGTGAACAAAATACTGAGAGCTGGATATTACTGGCCCACTATCTTTTCTGATATCAAGAGATTTACCACTGCATGTCATAAATGTCAAGTGTTTGAAGGAAAGAGACAGCTGCTGCCTTTACCCCTCAGACCGATTGCAACAGAGAGACCATTTCAGCAATGGGGCTTGGATTTCATTGGTGAAATCAACCCCTCCTCTTCAGGCTAGCACAGGTGGATTCTTACAGCAACAGATTACTTCACAAAGTGGATTGAAACAATCCCATGTAGACAAGCAAATGACTCTACCATTATCCAATTTTTGGAGACAAACATTTTGGCTAGATTTGGATGCCCTGACAAAATAATAACAGATAATGTTGATGCATTCAGATCTAAAAAAATGGTCAATTTCTGTCATAAATTTCATATTACATTGGGCCACTCCACAGCATATTATCCCCAAGGCAACGGGCTGGCAGAATCCTCAAACAAAAGTTTGGTAAATATGATCAAGAAAATATTAGAGGAGAACAAGAAAAACTGGCACAAGAAACTAGTCAATGCATTATGGGCAGATAGATTAACGACTAAAAGATCAATTGGGGTCAGCCCATATGAGTTGGTCTATGGTTTAGAGGCTAAATTCCCTTCATCATTAGGAATCCCTGCTATGAAGATACTCCAGGAATGCCAAGCTGAGCCAAATGACATGCAAAGAAGGATAAATCAGATTATATGTTTGCAGCAAACTAGGGAGGAAGTTTATAACAGAGTTCAAGTATTACAAGAAAAGCTAAAAAAGGCCTTTGATAGAAGGACCAAAGCAGAGGATTTCAATATAGGTGACAAGGTCCTCAAATGGGATTCAAGAAGAGAAAGCAGAGGTAAACATGGAAAGTTTGACTCCCTTTGGAGAGGACCATTCTTAATACAAGCTGTGCAAGGAAACAACACCTATTTTCTGCAAGATTTGGACAAGACTGACTTAGATGAAGGCCCTGTCAATGGCAGGATGCTCAAGCACTATTTTGATTACCTTCCATAAGTAGAGGTGGCCTGTTTTGTATATAATTTGTTGTAGATAAATCTGTATGTGTTGTATATATTGTTGTTTTGAAGTGTGAAAGTGAGATTGTTTGAGGGGCATTACAGCTAGCGAGTGGAATGAAAGACATTCTGTGTTTTAGTTTATCAGCCTGCAATTTGAGGAATTTATGTTGAACAGAACTTCAAAGTTTCAGAGAAGCAGCCAAAGGATCCAGGCACACTGACCTGCTGTTCTTGGTCTTTCCAAGAGAAAAACCATCCCCATGTGGAGCCACTGTTGGATACCTATACCAATAGGTTTCATATTTCATGATTGGATATCAAAGGTCCAAATATGCTCTGCTTTGACAATGCAAAGATCCCATATTTTCCTAAGAAGGTAATGTCTGTATCAGTTTTGATAAGAACTCAATTTTTGATGGGTGGTCCAACAGTCTAATCTGGATCATGCCATGTTTTCAATTTCCATGTTGTAGAATAGAGAATGATATCTGTCCAAACTGTTTAATCTTGGCAGATCAGTAGCTAGGTAGAGAAGCTTAAGGTTCCCAATTGCTAAATCTGGGACCTTGGAAGGAATAAGGGTTGTATTAGATAGGATATGCAAGCAAAAAGCCAATGAAAAGAAAAGGCATTCAAAGGGTTTGCAAGTCCAAGTGCACCCTCCAAGAAGGAACAAAAAATGCTAGGAGATCTAGTTGGGTAGGTAGCTGGGGTTGCTGAAATGTTGTGTCTTTCAAGATCAAAGTTGCTGAAACATCTACAGGAAAGCAACACACTGGAGCATGACTAATTCCCTTGTTTTCATTTGTATTTTACTCCTTACTAACACCCTTTCCCACTGGTTTAGCACAAACTTATATGTTTGTCATATTCTTATGGCTTTCAGAAGCCACATTTTTTGTGTAAAAATCTTTTCATTTGATGTATTCTTGATTTCACGTTATTTTCAGAGAAAACTTTGTTGAATCAGTCCTCATCCATGTTTCCTCCATGTTAACAGCTAACTCTACTATTTAGCCCCCTATACCCCTTTATCCCTATTATTATAAACACCATGGTGTATAAACCCCACAATGCATAAATATCCCCTCCCTGGCACTATAGCCATAATATTCTCTCCCTGGGACTTGAATTGACACCTGGTCAAGGTCAAGAACCCATGACTCACCTTTTGCTCCCCCTGAAACCAGTTTCCCTACCCAAAGTACATTTTGCCTTGAAAACCTTCAAGACCTTCAAAAACCTTTGAAAAACCTTGAAAATCCCAAAGGGGCGGAAAACATTGAAAATTACCCTCCCCGCCTTATCCTAAGGTCGGGGGTTATCTTATATTTCATAAAATTGGTTTTGACCCTTTTCCTATAGTTTGCGCCTTATGAATGATTTTTGCCCGAACCTATGCAAAACCCGCAAAAAACCCCTAATCCTAAAGTTCCCGGCATATTATTTAATTGAATATTTTAATGGCCGAGCGGGCCCCTTCCAAAGATGCACGACCAGTCGGAGGACTCGCCAGCCGTCCGATCTCCGCCGGTCGAGATCCAAGGGTGGGCGGTCGATATTGCGCCTCGATCTGCCGACCGTTAACGTCCGGGGAGAGCGGTTTTGGGCCCGTACGAGGATGCGTGGCGGGCGCTGAGGTTGTTCGGAGCTCTCTCCCCGTTACCTCTTTTGCTCCAAAAGTGGTGCGGGGAACCCGCTTACCACCACTCCACTTACCGCTTTCCCTCACGCGTCACCACCACGTCACCCTGACGTCACCTCACTTCGGTCCGCTCCCGCGCCCCGTCAACCTCCACGCTGTCTTGCCACCGCATCATCCTGCCACCGTGTCCCGCCACCCTGGCCATCACACCAGCACCACGTCATCACCGTACGGCGGGCCCACCATGACGTCATGCTGATGTCATCGGCGGAAAAGCGCCAATCGCGTTATTTTGCAAAATTTAACGTTATAACCGGCCTAATAAGCCGTTTTTTGTCATTTTCACTTGATTAAAGAAGGGGCCGTTAAACGACCAGCTGCCGCAAAATTCATCCAGACAGCAAATTTGAAGATTCGGACCGTTGAAAGTCCAGAATTCACGGTGCCAAGCCTCCACAGCTCAGCTCGCAAGTGTCCAAGCTGGTTTCTCCAGGTATTTAGCCGGTTTCCCCCACTTCGCCCGTGCTTTGTAAATTCTCTGTAAATTCACCAATTGACACCATTAAAAACCTTCAAATTATAGTTCTGCCTATCACATAAAGCCTGCCAAGCAACCTGCAGTACCCTACAACCACAATTCAGTAAGACAGTGCTCGTTTCGCGGGCTAAAACCCCGAAATCCTTCCCGAGGTACTCGGCATTGTTCCCTTTTGCCAAGTACAGTCCACTTGTTGTTACACCAGAGAACCCTGAGGAAACCCTGCAAATTTCTCAGTAACAATTCACACCCTGTGAATTTCACAGAAAAAACAGATAATCCTGCCTGCAACTCTCTCTGTAAAGGAACACCTCACTGTGTTAGCAGTGAGTTGAAGTCAAAAGCCCTTGATTGAATCACTGCCTATTTTTCTACAAACCAGCTCCTATCATGGCGTCTCCTGCAACTTCATCCATCAGTGTGGCCTCACAAAGTCAGACAAACAAACAGCTGGAAGCCCTGACACTAGTAGATAAGGATAGTCTCATTGGAGACTTTGAAGGGAGCAGGGACTTTTTGCAGACCTTCAGTAGGTTAAGGGAAGACCACAGGGATGGACATGGCACACATGGGGTCTGGGAGTCAAACCTGCTCTACTACTGTCTCCCAGCTGTGAATGTTTTCCCTGAGATCATTCACCTCTGTGCTGAACATTATGATGCAGAGCATAGAGCCATCAGCACCTCATCAGGGAGGATCCTTTTTCAAATCAATGCTGAGTCCATCAACAAAATGCTACATTTTGATTAGACAGAGTTGCTGATCCCATTCTCCATGAATCAGTTGATGGACGCTGGTGACAAATTAACTGATGAAGAACTACAGAAAATCAACAGAAACTTCATGAAACTGGAATGCCAGACCACAGAGCCCCCTCCCTATTTGAATGATCAATTCAATGATGTGGGCAAACTATTACTGGACATGATAGCCTATGTATTGGGGTACCAGAACAGTGAGCATGTGGACAGAGGCATGCTAGCAATGCTATCTGTATACAGCCCATATCAACCCCCTGCCAAAAAGTACAACTTTGCCAAATTCATAGCCAACAGGATCCATGATCAGCTGACAAAAGTAGATAGACAGGGGGTCTTCAGGTATTCAGCCTACCTTTACCATATGTTCATGTACTATCACTCTGAAGCCTTCCCATGCTATGTCAGAAGGCTGGACCATACAGGGGAAAGAAGATCTGTTATCTTCTGGACCTCAGTCTACCACAAAGTCACAATTTCACCATATACCTATTGCGAATTTGTTGACCAATTTGTCTACCCCCTCTGCTGCATGTTAATGAAGTCCCCACCGCCCAGAGTGTCCAGTGAGATAAAGAAAGCTCTGCAGCTTTCCAAGAAAAACAAGATAGGTGACTGGTACCTATATGAGCACCATACAGTCTTCAGGATCTATGGATGTGACGTCTGCCCATATAGGCTCCCAAGATATGTGCCAATGAGGTTATTTGCACTTGAATATTATAGACAATTGATTCAATCAGACCTCACCCACTTCCATGGCTCCAAGAAAATGGCTCACCTCAGCTTCAAAAGTGAAATGGGCCCTTTCATCATGAATAGAAAGGAAGGATGGGAGGACGCAGATCTGATCCTAAAGGACAAGTACAAGCTATCTTATAGCTTTCGGTGGGTCCCTTATGACCCTCAAGGAGTCATCTCAGCTAGGAGAACTAAGTATAGGCTCCTAGCCATTAAGCATTGCCAATACCCTCATATAGAACAATATGCCAATTTGCAAGAATGGCAACCAGACACTCTAGCTGAGAGTTTAACTGAGGAAGAGAGAATGCTTAAGAATGTCAAGGAGCTTGAAAAAACTATTGACCTAGATTATGTGCAGCAGGTACCCTTATTATTGCCTTACTCAGTAGGACAAGGGACCTCATCAAAAACGATTGCACTTCAAGCACCTGCAACATCAACATCAGCCATGGATAAAGGTAAAGGCATATTAGGGGCAGAGGATGAGCAACAGGAACAACAGACAGAGCAACAGGCTCAACAGCAGGCAGAACAACAGAAAGAGAAGGAAACAGAGAAGGAAACACAGAAGGAAAAGGAAAAGGAAACGGAGCAGGAGGCTCAACAGAAAACAGGCCGGGAGGCTCAGATGGAGACAGAACAGCAGTCAGGCCAACAGCAAGAACAAGTGGAAAAGCCACAGAATGGGCTGCCAAAGACCCCTGCACTACAGACTCCACCTCCTCAAACACAGCAGTCCAGTGCCCCAGTCTTACAGACCCCGGCACATGAAGAAAGGGGAGTTAAAAGACACAGAGAAGAGTCCACTCCTCTCAGTGGACCTTCAGACCAGCCAGAGGCCAAAAGGCAAAGGGCAGATTCCCCTGAAGTAGAAGACATCACTGATGATGTCTTAAATAGTGAAAAAGACAAGGAGAGCAGCCAACAGACAGGAAAAAGCTCCTTCCAGCAGGAGAAAAACTTACAAGTCAGTTTGGAGGTGGCCTCCCAATCCCCGCAGAGCAAGAAGCCTAAGAGCACCAAGGCTTCTTTTATAGAAATTAAGGCTCAAAATGAGCTATTGAGGCAGGAGGTGTACAAACAGTTCATAGATGCTACACCGACCATGCAAGAAAGGCTGATGTCAGTCTATGACATCCAACAAGAAAAGCTGATCTTCAGCCACTTTAAACCCAAGGGGCCGCAGCCTAAAAGTGTTGCAGATTATATCAAGACAAGGGTGGAGGTCCTGGCCAGCAATATACATCCAATGGACCAAATTGAACTCCACAAGCAGGCTGGAGAGATGGTATATGCCACCCTAGTGGAAAAGGCCACATTGGCCTATGAGCTGAAGGAATCGTTGAAAAATACCAACACTCAGCTGGACGTTGAAAGGATGTCCTCCAAAGCCAAGGACAACAGGATAAAAACACTTGAAGACATTATTGTTGACTTAGGACATGATCCTGATGATCCAACGGGCATCAAAGCCCTCATGAGGAAAAAAGATGATGACCTCAATGCACTAAAGAAAAGATTGAAGCTGCCACCAACTGAACACCCTCAGACGGCCGAGCTTCAAAAGCAGAAACAAGTGGAGGATCAGCTAGACCTCCTATTACAACAGGATCAAAGGATAAGGGAGTTGGAGAAGGAATTAGAAGGAGCATTACAAGACAAACAGGGAGAATCCACTTCCCAAGCTCCTCCAACAACTTCTACTACAGCTACTACAGCTACTACAGCAGCAACAGCAGCAACATCAAGAGCAACAGGGGCTCCCACAACAGAGGCAGCAGGAACAGCATCAGCCCAACAGGACAGCCCATCCATAGAAGATATAACCAAGGCTGTCAAGCAAATGGAACTCCAAGCTGATGAAATAAAGAAAGCCAAGGAGAAATTGG
>APFE030481674.1:25034-48469 GCA_000404065.3 Pinus taeda | reverse complement strand
ACTTGCTACCAATAAAGTTTCTTCTTGTTTTCTTCCCAATTTTCCCCAGTCATTTCTGACCAGTACCTCTTTATTTTTGTCAATATTGAGGAGGATAACATATGCTTGTTCTATAATCCGCCCTTTGGGCGAACTTGTCGCTATATTTTAGCAATCCTAGCGACAGTGAAACTCATTCTCATCCATTTGGATGAGTTTGTCGCTATTTGGTTTTAACGAGTTTAACGACAAAGATAACTCGGTCTCTTTCAATTTTAGAGAGTTTGAAAGAAACGGAAAGAAGACTCCGAAGATTATTTTTCATTGTATAATCCCTTAAGTCCGAAAAAGCATAAAATAATACAGAAGGGATGAATTTTCGATAGTTTTAACGATCATAACAAGACAAGCGCTCGATATTTTTGTCTAATAATCCCTCAAGTCCAAAACAATTAAAATTTAGAGGAGGGATAGCACTTCCGATGTCTTTTAACGAGCCGGAGAGGCCAATCGCTCGGAAATATTTTCATATTTTACGAGTGAGGTAAAAAGAGCTTACAGAAGACTCGTTTTCGAGGAATGAGTGATGGTTTCGAGTTGATCCAGATTTAAACAGGAACGCAACAAATTACCGAGATAACCATATACACAAAGATGCAGCGGAAATAATAATTCATTTCATTAATGGAAACTACTGAAATATGCTTACAACCAGAAATGGAAATAAACCAGCTAGGGCGATGGCAGCTTATCTCTGAGAAGAGATGTGTGGCTACATGCCTCTGAACTGTGTTACAATGAGGCTCGAAGGCCTATTTATTGTTGAGAAACAATGGAAAAACCCTTCATATTCCAAGACCTAACCCTGGAAGATGAAACGCCAAATTTTGGGCCCCGTTTTTGGGTAAGTTGATACATCAACTTCCTGGGGTCGCGAATTGGTCGTCTTATCTCCATTTGACGTGCATGATAGCCCGTTGGAAAGATCTCTCCAAGGACTACGACGGAAAAGACAATTTTTAGGCAGAAAAATCGCTGGCGGTATATTTCCCAAAAAACATCATTTAGGGCCTCAAAACGGCTCCGGAAGTTTAGGACCTGAAAAACTGCTAAAAATAGTAAACTGTGCTATAATTAAGGAAACTAAAAGAACTGAAAGAAGCACCAGAGGGGATCCACGTGGAATTAGTGGGTGGCCACCAATATCCACCTGGATCATGAGTAGCAGCTGATTCCAAGTAAGATTTGGAATTTTCCAATCACGGCAGTGTTACAAGGATGGCTAGCAGAATCACTCTTCGCAGATGTTCGTCAAAGGGGTAAACAATCATATGGGGGTGAATGATCGGCTAAAAACAGAGTGGAGGTGATGGCGAGAACATGACCAAGGCTCAAAAACTGGCGATAAGGAATTCACAATGGTTATTTACCGGTTCATTTTTTAATGAGCTTAAATGCTGGGGGAAACACATGCTCATAACTTATGTTTATTTTTTAACGAGCTTGAACTATGTGCTAAAACTGCTCGTGGAGAGTTTATTTTTAACGAGCTTCAACTCTGCGACAACATTGCTCATCAGTCGTATGATAAGAAATGTCTCATTTGAGACGCTATTTTGTAGGAGCTTACATCTCTCAAGCTTTGCCCCAGATCCTTTCTTTATGCAAGTTGGGAAACGACTAACCTTACGGGTTTAAAGGGTTAGAAGTCCTACAAATTTTAAAAATAAATATATGCTCTTCACTTGCATGCAGAAAGGTTTGCATGCCCCCAAGTATAGCGAAAATTTTCCAGGTTACCAAGAAAAATGCTTCCTCGACGATGTCTATCGAAACAGACAAAGGTGAATGGCGTAGACGCACCTCCACTCACATAACTTTGACGAAGGTATATAATTCCAGTCCGTTCCCATTTTCCTGTAAGGACGGGTTGGCCAGACTAGTCATATATCCCTCACGGAAATCCACTCTATACCTAAGGTTTTCCTGCTGAAACAAACCAGGGTGCATGCCCCTTGGGTTTCAGTCACATCTTCCTGAATCACTCGCGCTCATCAGGTGGATGACTAGAGATTGATGAGACATTTCTTGCATGAAAAGACCATTTAGGGACGGCATTTGACTATTTGTGATGTGTGATCCGGGGAATGACATTTGGTCCACGAGTTTGACCATTCTGCATTCGTGCGAAAAACACATTACTCTAAAGAGTGAGGAGACGAAGGCTCCCATGCAATAAATATAGTCGCGTCCAAGGAGTAGATTATAATCTAAAGGTCCTTGAACTACCATAAGGTTCATGTGAACAATTTTCCTTCTCAAAGTAATGGGCACATTTGGAAGGGTCCCTAAAGGTCGACTAGTTCCCTTGTCGAATCCTGTTAGATTTCTCATTTCAGGCAAAAGCGATGGCGAACCAAGTGCTTTCCAAGCAGTTGAGGAAAGGATACTCACAGAAGCCCCTTCATCAATGATGGTACCAACCATGACCATTCTATAAGCTTGTCCAATGATTCTGAATGGTACACTGGCTGGTAAATGGTGTCTGCCTAGTAGATTCCAGTTGAAGGAAACAACTAGGTTGCTTGGTGGTGGGACCGAATAGACGATTGGATATGACTCTGATGAACTTCCTTCCTGTGGTAAAGGAATGGGAGGACTACCCCAAGCTCATCAGAGTCAGTGTTGATGAAAAGAATTTGAACGATTTCATTCTCTTTCTCTTCAGTGACGGTATCTTTCGAAGATGAACACTCTGAAGGAAAGACCGGGTCAAATGCCATATTGACCCTTTGAATTTTGTCTGGTATGGATTTAGAGGATTCATTTTCAATGATAGGTGCTTCGGCTGACCACAAGGACGAGCTAGCCGGATTTTCAACCGGTGGAGGGCTCGGCAAAAGTTTTTGATATCCGAGAGGAAGTCATAGCGGTGAAACTGGACGATTATCCAAAACTTTTTTAGCCTCTTCAAGGAAGGGACAACAGTGGACGGGGTGATTTCCTTCACACAACTTACAAGGAAGTTTAGGATTCATTCTTTGTCCATGTGCTTCACTTTCACTGGTTGATGGTTAGCATTCAACGTGATCGCCAAAGGTTGATGCTACCGGATTGTGCAAACGAGGAGACCAGTCCCTTAAGATCCAAGGGATGCAGGGACAATCTCGGTGATAGTGGTCTCCATTGCAAATGACGCAAGGAGATTTAGGTTTTGACTGTGCGGTGTGTGGATTTTTGCTAGATGATACTTGGTTGCTCCCTTTCGACTTTGGTTCCTTTTTCTTCCTTTCCTTTTTCTCTTTCTGCTTCTTCTTCTTCTCAGTTACTTGACTTTTGGCTTTATCAGCTTTATCAAGCGAAGAGGAAGGAGGAGAGGGAGAATCAGATGAAGTAGAAGGTAGGGAGACAACTCTAGTGTGTCTAGTTGCTGATTAGACTGTTCAAGAATGATAAACATATCGCTTACTAGAGATTTATAACATAAATCATTATGATATTTACAATAAAAACCACATATATTATCATGCACATTTCCTTCAACCAAAAAATAATCATACTATTTATGGACCTTTATAAATCCAGCTCAATAGAATATTTACAATAACATACACATATACACATTTACTCAACCAACAAATAAAGGATATGATTCTCGTATCAGCAAAAAGGGAACCTAGAGGCTCACACCTTCACCCTCAAAGTAACACCAAGATTCACATCCTTCCAAGGAAGTCCAAAACTTACTGCCAAATTCAAAGCTACATCCAATGTCTAACACTATAATCTTGCGCCACTTACCCTCTCAGTGAACAGTTATTGACTCATTATTCCAGGGAACAATCCCAATGTGATTTTGATTCCATGTGGTAATTCTAATAACCAAAACAAATCCATCCCCAACCTTCCCTTCTCTGCTACATAGTGCCTTGGGCAATCCAGTCACCCCCTTCCGTGCAATCAATCACCTTCCAAGTTCCTCTACATTCCCTTTCTTGGGCGATCCATCCTCTAGAAAGGTTTCCTCGCAATGAAAGATACAAAAACCAAGGCATATCCATTCCTCAAAACCATCATACTGGTCATATCATGCTAATGGAAATAAATGATCATTATTGGGTGCTAGTGTCCCACAATGGCCTTGCTATTGAAATACTTTACTAGCATACTTCTACTTATTCCAATTCCTTTCACTGATGTTGCTAATATTACAGTGATTTCAACTAGCCAACTGAACTATTTCCATGATTTCATATACCAAGCACATAATTTCCATTAGATCCAAAATTGAAATAAATTCACATCATACCTCATTGGTAGCCCGTCAATAAGGTACACTTGCAATTTTGCTTACTTCCTTTCACAACAACTCAAATTGGCTATTTGATCAAATCATCATGAATAAACATATCACATCCGGTTAGCTCAAAACACAACCATCATAGATCAATATCATGAATCACATGAAATAATCATAAAAATGAAACATAGATCACATGTAACCATCATAAATTGGATTCATAGATCACATGCATAGTAGACTAAATTAAAATATTGATACTTATCCTTTAATTGGTCCGTTTTCTTCTTCCTTTGTTCTTTCTGTACACACACTAAATCAATTTCTAGACCTGGAAAGCACCCAATACTTCTCTTTCTCTTCAATCACATCAAAATACAAAATGTACATCACAACAGATACATTCACACACATCGTACAACATCGCACCATACATACTCCTACACCCATGTTACATCATGACACATACACCTACACCTACTATACAATACAACACAATTCATACACCCATACCTAATGTACAATACAATACATATACACACACAAAGTACAACACAACAAATATAGATGTCACAATACAAGGACTCCACATAAAACAGTACCACATTTATACAACAATATCATGTATGATATGTACATAATACCATATTTACAATAGCATCACATGTACAACATGTAAACGGCACCACCTGTACACAACACCACCTGCACAACATGTACACAAAACCATATGTACATAGCACTACATGCACGATGTGTACACATCACCACATGTACATAACACCATATGTACAACATGTACACCATGACATATGTACAAAACACCACATATGCAATATACACACAAGACCATATATGCAATAGGCACACAACATCATATGTACATAATAATACATATGTTACATGTACACAACACCAATATTGCACATCCTAATACCACACTGTTCTTACCAAGCGACCTTGCTTCTAGTGTCTCATCCATGCTTATCCCAGCATGCCGCAAATCACACTGCTTTCATTCCACCAATGTATCCCTCAGCATAGCTTATCCATAACATAAACATAGACATAGTATAATCACATAATATCAATTCATAACCACATGATACTGACCTCATAGAAGTTTCAAGACTACTCTTCCCACTTGATTCCTCATAAGACCAAGAACCTCTTCATGCCATTCACCTACATAAGTAATCATTCCTCCACAAGAATGATTCCTGACAACTTTGTCTAACAATGAAATACATACATATATACATATATATAAACATTAACATAAAACAATCATGATCCTATCAGAAAATGATATACATACATACATGTATATATATAAACATTAACATTAAGCAATCATGGTTTCTTAAAACCCTGTCAGATAAAAACATACACACATACATGTATACATATATAGAAATTAGCATAATCATGATCACAACATAATTACCAGATATCATTAGTTCAAGGTTAATGGAACTTCCTTTATCCGTGCACAACATGCACAATATTGAGAACCCTAGTTCCCAACATAGCTAAGGCATCTAACACCTCAAATCCATTTACTTTACCTTTCTTGGTTACCTTTCTTATTACTATCCTGCTATCATCCATTTACACCAATGGACCTAACCAATCCAACTGGTTTTCATACCCTTTCCTTCAACTACACTTACTCATGCACCAAGATTCATCTGGGTCTTACATTACTTGTCATGTTTCATTTAGTAGTTCTTGAGCTCCATTAACTTTCCTCTCCCAACAAATTATCAATACTCTCAAAACATAAAATGCAAGAACAAGAAAAAAATAAGAAGAAAACCATGGAAAACCAATAACAATACAACACCACAAACAAAGTGGCATGGCCATGCACCAAACACAACAAATTGCAAATCAAACACAAATAAATCATAAAAGAGTGAAAACACAAAACTAGCAACATACACCATGACTCAATTCCCATGGGTTCCCAACACTTCCAAGGGAAATCTCAAACCAAACATTATTCAAGATCTGTGGAAGTATCTTTTCCCATGCCATCCCCTACATCATATGGCCATAAACACACAACTGTTAGTGCCTAAATAAACATATCAACATGCTAGTTACATTGCCTCTCTATGTCAAGCATGTTGCCTTGGAATTGAACACATCCATGCCATCTCTCAAGGGACTCCTATTCCCTTGACAGATCCATCTATAACTAGAAACTAGATATTATATCTATCAAATACATGTTCATGAATATAATCATATCCACATTTTAGAATAAATAAAGGTTAACAAGACTTCTTGTATTCATGCAAAGCACTCATTCACTTGGAATTGCAGTCTCTAGACATAGCCAGAGGAATTCTCACCCAATTCCCTTCTTTTACCTTTTACCTTGCTGCAATCGAGTCTTAATATGTATTGTCACATCACCCAACTGTTAGTTATATAAAGACATCAACTACTACCTTGTCACGCTAATACCAAGAATGTTTCCCTGCAACTGTTCACACATGTCAGCCACACATTCCAAGATCAAGACAACATGCTTATTCATTTGAAATCAACCTTTACCAAGACTAACAACCATTATCAATCATTAATCATAATACTAAAATCAACCTTCACTAACACTCAAGTGCATATAAGCTATCTTAGAACATATTGTGTTAGTACAATTGTCTTAAAACAATATAATTCCTTCATGCAATCTTATAGACACATACTCATATCATTCAATTAATCAAACATTCAAACAATAGATAGATGACATAATAGACACCAAACTCTCAATCACCAAATATACAACATAATCAAACGCTCAAACACCAAATAGATGACATAATCAACACTCAAACACCAAATAGATGACATAATCAAACTCATACCTTAATTTATCTTAGGGGAGGCTATCACATCTGCACAAATTATTCCAGATTAGTATGACATGATATCACAATATATTAACTCATACCTGAATGTCATAACCATAATCATCTGAATAGATCAATCCAAACTAGAAAAAAACATAATAACATAAATACCTCAGCTGCAATGATCATAATCATTAGACATATGACCATAATGCATACAACAACAAGTTACTATCATTCATGACTATCTGACACATGTGCATATGAATACACTAATCAACTAGCATTTGTCATGCATGTAACCACAACATCAATAGAATGAAAAACATTTATATAACCCTAATGCATATAACAATCCATTAATCAACATACCTACATGCCCAACATACAAACCTGTATGACGATATTCTCTTACCTCGAGGTCTAGTGCTGCAACCTTGATCTAATAATTTTCTTCTCCTGCTCTATCTCATCCAACATATCAACATCATATCTTATCAACAACATCATGATGACAAAAACTACATACAATCACCTCAAAATGAATGTCTGACCTAGTATACATGTATAACAATAACCATGACATATGTATGCATAAAAACATATAGACACTGGAATTCATAATAAATTCATATACAACCAACATGCGTTCATGACAAACACATCCCAAAAACAACATCATCAACTTCCACATGGAAACACAACTGTAATAATGACTATCACCATGCATACAAAACAATCACATAGAACACAAGCATAAATAACACATATGAAATTGACATGCATGCATGAAAAATGCATTTTTCCCATTGAGTCCAAGGGGTGAGCTTGGCTTTGATACCACTTTGTAACACTATCCTCCCACATTTACCCAAGCTAACTAATCCTTTGGGGTAAACATGAGATGAAGAGTTACTATGATATTATTCAACTTCATAAGTGTATTTAAGGAAGTGAGGAAGTGGAACCAATGAACCAACACTTTACAGACCTCCCTCACATGCTATAGGAACCCCAAGGGCTAAAACATGCTTCAAGGTGTCCAAATCTTGAGTTAACTTGCCTTTTCACTACTATGGAATCCCAGTCACATGCATAAGGGTGCATCCATGTGACTGTAGGCCTCCAATCACATGCATAACCACTTCAAGGCTGTGACTGCAACCTTTTTCAGCCAGTTATGTGTTAGAGTCTATGAAATATGTCCCACCTTTTCAGGGATAGAGTCTAGTTCATTGCCCAAACATTTATGAGACTTTCCAAGACATAAAATGACACCAAGGTAAAGCCTCTAACATAAAATTTGATCAAGCAATTGACCTAACCAAGCCTAACCATGACATACATTCCTTCAAACACATCATGAACATGTAATCTACATGTCATTACAACAAATATGAACATAGTGATTTCATACTTATCTAAGATTTGGAAAGAAGGTCTCATGCCTTCTCATAGTATCTGCATTATCACCTATTAAGTCATACATTTATTATTCATTCATTTTCTAATCAAAACATCATTAAATCCATGACTAAGATCTGCCATAAAACCATGCCTATAACCAACATATAACAAAAAAATAACACTAATAGATCAACCATTATAACCACATATGAACAAGAATATTAATGCATAGAACACAAGAGGAAAGGAGCCCTTATTAACATATGAAAAATCCATTCAATCCAGGGGCTTCCATGTACCACCCAACTATAGCTTGGGATGAACCAAATATTTCTCTTCGGCAATCACCCTCGTTCCATATTCCAATCATGAATGTGGGACTTACAAAAAAACAACTAGGGGAACCTTTACCAAAATCCACCAAAGGATTCATAGGTCTAAGCCCTCATCTATACAATGAGGATTTACCATAATCTCGCCAAGGGATCCTAGGCCCAAATAAGAAACATACACTACCAGATTTTACTGCAATCCACCATATACCAATTTATGGATCACTAGGCCTATACAAGCATGGATGCCTCCATATATTTCCACCTAAACTATGAGGAATTTTTCTATCTCCACCTCTAGGCTTTACCATATATCCCACCATTCACTAGTCTAGGATTCCTAGGCCCAACGAGGCTCCACCCTCTAGGATTTACTTTATATCCTACTATTCATTAGTTGAGGATTCCTAGGCCTAATTAGGGCATACACAATCAGGCTTTACTGTAATCCCACCTTCACTGGTCCAGGGTTTCTTAGGCCTTGTGTTTCTCGCCCGAGACCACCCCACTAAATTTCAAAACCATTCGATAATCCAACTTAGCCAAATAAGATAAATCCCATCATAGCATGGCTAACCAAAAATGATGAGGATGGTTGAAAACTATTGTCACACTTGGAAAAAACCATGCCAATGACATCAAAAGAACTGGATACACACATGCATGTACCATGCATTCCAAAAATAGCAAGGAAAACATACATGCAACTCAATACCTACAAGTAATACCATTTTAGATGCTTGATCTTGCTCTTCCTCACTTGATCCTTGCTTCCCCTTGCTTCCTTTGCATTCTTTCCTCCAATGCTAAAAATTCTCCAAGAATACTCTAAGTGTCCAAGAGTATGAGAGAGAGAATAGAGAGAGAGCTCCACTATAGAATTGACAAAAATCCATGAACTGATCCTTAGAAGCCTTTACCAATGAGGCCTATATTTTCTTCATTTTTCATTATTTTTCGTTCAATTTCCTCCTCACATGCAACCTATGACCTTTCATCTCCCTTTTCTCCTATTTTTTTTTTCGGTAAATAAAATTCCAATTAATGCCTCTTTTCTTTTTCCGATTTCCTTGGCCATAATAAACTAAAAGTGACACCCACTAGGATGTTTTTCTTACAATTCATCTTGGAGTACATTTCCCATGGCCTTGGTCTTATATCC
The DNA here is from genome assembly GCA_000404065.3 of Pinus taeda. Taxonomy (NCBI): domain Eukaryota; kingdom Viridiplantae; phylum Streptophyta; class Pinopsida; order Pinales; family Pinaceae; genus Pinus; species Pinus taeda. The sequence continues at coordinate 38,425 of APFE030481674.1, read as the reverse complement.
TTTTTACATGAATTTTTGACCGAGGTTGTTACATTGTGACCTAGGCTTTCATAGTTGAGCACATGATACATAAACAAGCATCATTGAACCCCCTTCATCCTTGAAATTGTTCCCTATGACCTCCCTCAAGATTGTTCTTCTTAGTTGAGTGCACAACACATCTCGAAGCCTCAAGCACTTATCCCTTACCCATTGATAGGCACTTTGTGCCCAAAAAAATTTCTCCTCTCTTCTCGAGTGTACTAATGAACCATGATTAAAAAAATTTGCATGAAACATGTTAAAATATGAGGTTTTAGGGATAATGTTTACTTTCCATGAGTGATCTGAGTTTTAGGTGTTCCAAAACAACATGGGAAGGATGCATGAGGAGATATGTCAAAGGAAGCAACTTGAGGAAGTATTCAAGATCAAATAGCACATAATGACATGAGATGAAGAACATTGGAATCTTGACGATTAAATAGCTATAATTATTCCACAAGATTCAATATACAAGTGGAAACATTGTCACCTCTCAAGAAATTCCATGTCATCAGTCATTATGATTCCATGTCATCAATGTTAGTGACTTGTGAGGTTTTGACCTCACGACAATGTGGAAATAATGATATAACTATGTAATTATTATAAAGAAAAAAATGTGGAACTCCAAGAGTCATATATGGACAAACGACCCATATGAAGAAGTCCAAAAGACACATATAATTCCAAAATTCATGAAGAAGTTCAAAATACATTTAGAAGTCCAAGAGTCACGAGGACATGAAATTTCATGCCTCTAGTCATTAGAAGCCTCATTATCAAGAAAAAGACTTTTCACCTTGGATTCTCCCACAAGGCATTAGAGAGATAGAGATAGTTCTCTTGGAGAGCAAGTAGTTGCTCTAACATTCCACTATTGGAGCTAGTGGTGTCCATCATACTCATGTATCTTGGAACTTTTGCTTAATACTTGAAGCCATTTGGAAAAAAAAATTCATGCATAGAGAATAGATGTTTTGAGACTGCTCTTAAAATGTTTACGATTTATGTTGGCTTACATATGTACTAAAGAAACTGAACTATTTCAGTGAATTTGGTGCTCAACTTGTTGGAGATGTGTTTTTATTGTTATAATGATCATGGCATCTATGTGAACTATTTCATTTTATGACTAACGATTCTTCCTTGTTTATGTGAGAGCGGCTTTACTAGATTAGTACTATTACTTTTATTTTAAAGACTCACTTTTTTCCTTACAAAGAAAGAACCTTGATACATTTACAATTGAACATTTCACAAGGAAAACCCTCTTGCTCATTCAAAAGTACATGCATGCTACTCTTTCATGCTAATCACATAATACAAGGAAAAACATTAAGTTATTGGCAACCATGCCATAATTTCGGATGGGACTCCTATACCAAACCATGTGAGGTCTAACTGAGACTTCATATCAGGGATATCCCCTGTATGTTGGTCGGATCTAGCACCTTCAACACTACCCTACTACTAATTAAGAGAAGGACAATTACAACCATGTACATCCACTCAAGAAACATAATTTGTTGTAAAAACTTCAAGGAGAGGAAAAATTTAAATAAGCTCATCTAGAGGAATATTATAAGAAAACCCTCAAAGTTGGATAAAGGTATTTTGGGTCATTTGAGAGAGAGAACATCATTAAGAGAGAGAAATAAAACAAAAGTATATCTTGATGAAAAAGTATATAACATAGGAGTAGAAAAAAGAGCTATGAGAGGAGAAGAATTTGTAGCAAAAGATTAGAAAATGAAGTTATCTTTGGATTTTCCATTTAGATGCATAAACAATGTCTCGTACTGAGCAAAACTGAAAAATATTCCTTCATTTTTACTTCCTAAATTTTATGGTATGTTAAATGAATATCTTGGTGCTTTATTTTTTTAGTATGACATTTTTGTCGCACTCATGGATACACAAATGATGCCATTTTTATTTATTTATTTCCAAGTACCATAAAATGGCTTTTTTGGAGTACATACTGTTAGCCTCCTGCTGTAGCAGGTTACTCATATTTCATGATTGACATTTTTACAGGCCAAATATGTCATACTTTGCATGCTGCAATGCTCCATATTTGATTAACAGTCTCCAAGCGAAGAAGGCTACTCAAAGTTCATTTAACTGCCTTCCAAATTTTGAGAAGTTTTTCCGGTATAGCTAATTTTCAGTTAAAGGGAGGTCCAAACAGCTTAATCTTGGTCTCCCTAGGTTTAAATTTCATGTTTTAGAATATAGAGAATGTAAATCTTTCCTTAATCTTGGCAGATTCTTAGATAGGTAGAGAATCAAAGGAGCCCAACAACTTAATCTGGGCCCTTGGATGAAATAAGGGTAGTCTGTAGATAGGAAAGCATGAAAAAGAAAAATGGAAATGATGGGTTTGCAAGTCCAAATGCACCCAAATCAAAATAAGAAAAAATGTTAGGTAAGTAGGCTGGGTAGGTAGTTTTGAGGTTGTTGAATCTTGATTGCTGATCAGTTCCAGGTTTCCAGGTGTCATCTTTGCTCAGGACACAATCAGCAAGCAGTTCTATGCGAGAGAAGCTCAAAAATAGGTATAACTAACTTCCTTTCTCCATCCTCCCCCAATACTTAACTAATTTCCCCCAAAAGAGGTCAAGATCTGCTTGATACCTCTTAAGTTCCACATTTTCATATCATTAGCTTGGGTGAAGATCTGCTTTACTAAAAAATGTTCCATACTCGCTCTAAAAGGTTCTATCCCCTCGTAACAGCCTAAGATCTCCTGAACTTAGTGCTTTCTTACCATCTCCATATTAACTACTGACATTATTATTTAGCTCCCTATATTTTCCCATCCCCCTATTAAAATTATGTAAATCATCCCCTATGTAAATATCCCTCACCCTGGTTGAAAAATAACCATAAGTACCCCCGGGAATTGCTCAGTTTACCTGAAACTTAGCAAGAACCCTCATGCTTCCCCTTCAAACCATCTTCCAAATACAATGGACTCCTTCCAGAGTATAAACTCCCTTTGAGGTGATCGGACCCCTTCCGAAGCCTCAAATGCCTTTCTGACCCACTTACTCACTCCTTCCGACCGCAACAAACACCTTATCGACTTCCTTAACACTCCGCATATCCTAGAAAGCCAGCTCGCGTCGCAAGATCGCAATATCTTCTCCATGCAAGTTATGACCCATCCGTCATCACCCGACGCGATATCGCGATATCAGCGATCGGCGGTCGCAAGCGCCAAATGTCCAACTAAAACACCTTCTCGTTCCCCACCGATACAATATTGCGATCGCATCGGAGAAGTTCATCGCATCGCCTTCAAGTATCAGCACCCCACCATGTCACTTTTTAACCAGGGACCCACTGCAGGCAGATTTCATCCACCGTACTGCTGACGTCATGCTGATGTCAGCAGCCAGAAAGCCGAAAATTCGCGCAGGAAGAAAAATCGCACTTCGGAGCTCCAGAACAAGAAACAGAGGTATTTTTCGATGCGTGATTAGTGCGAAGCGCTAATCGCACATCGCTATGGGAAATAGGCCATTTCAGGGAATCTTTGGGGAATATTTTGATTCCTTGGCCCGTTCTGTGCTGAAAAGGCCCGAAATCGCTCGATCGTGCCAAATTAATCCGGTTTAAAGACAACAAAGGACCAATGAAAAAGATTAAAGTGTATCAGATCAAATCTTCAGGGAACAAGCATGTCAAAGAGTATCAGCAGGTGGCAGAAGCCATCAATGTAGCAGCAAAGAGTATCAGCAAAAATCTTAAGCAGTGACCCAAAGCAAGAGAACATTTAATACCTTCCAGCAGAGTCAAGGAAAGAGGGTGAAGACACTCAAACACCCTCAAATCATAATCATTGCACATTTACCTCACTCCATAACAGAGTTACAGATCCCGAAGCATAGTTACTCCAACAGCACCGCATCGAGCCTCCAAGGGGCACATTGCACTCCTTTCGATTCAGCTGCCTCTAGCGCAGCCCAAAGGACTTAACTGCATTTAATTCCAGTAACGCTTAGGTTTTAGAAAAGATCTTCAGCAGACCTGTTTAGGTCAATTGTAATGAATGACTTCCTGATATTTTGCTTATATATACCACCCTGAACGATGAGCAGTTGGTTGGTGGGTTAGTTAGTGAGTCGAAGGCACTGCTTAATCATCTTCTCAGCATTTTCTCCAAGCAAAGACCCACACTGTAACTGTCATACTTTCTATAATCAAAGATTGCTGAAAGCATGGATTTCGAAACTGTTTGATGTGTTCAATTGGCCAAGGAGTGATTACGGAATTCTTGTGCTTCTACATGATTCAATAAGTGTTTCTCACCTCTATTAATTTTCATGATTTTTCCACTGTTCCGCCAACTAAATTGCAGAAAAAAATAATAGCTTAAGATTTGTTTAACTACACCTTAAGTTCAATTTCTGCGTTTTTTTATGTTTTCATCAGAAATAGCTATGAGCATGTATACTTAAATGATCTTGTTTACGCTGTTTCTTTCACATATGAATGAGAATTTAGGAATTTTTAATTGCTCCTAGATCACCATTCATCCACCTCTCCTCTTTTTCAGTATGATGAAATGATTCTCCTTTGCCTTTCATATCTGATTTACATCATTCCATCCCTTCGGTAGATTGATAATTGTATCATGTGTGGTTGTCTCGCTCCTTAATCCTCTTATGAACAAGAAGACGCAATAGCAAGCCTTAATTCATGACTCCACGCCTAATGGTTTGAAACTTATCACACCTTACCTTGCCTCTTTGCTTGAGATATCTACCTTCCATCCAAACCCAAACAAAAAACCCTTGAGCCAAAAGCTAGCCTAAAATCATCAACAAAGTTGAATCATTAAGAGAGAGCCCTCTCTGATTGCAGGTGGGCTAGAACCTGCAATCCAAAGATTGGTTTGTGGTTACCTCAGCTGTATCCCTAAAAAGGAGCCTAGGGACAACCTGAGTGATAACATAATGGCGACTCCACTGGGGAATTAAATCATTTTGTTCATTACTATAAACCCCTCTTGCTGGAGAAAGTGCTCCTTTTCTTCAGAGCTTTTCATGTTTAGTTCTGATCTTTGATGGTGGAGAGAGATCAGGCACTTCAAAGTTAAGGCATCCACCTGGCGACTCCACTTCATTCTCAATCAAGGCTCCACTGAGGAATGAACCAATTTTACAGCCAAATAGCCCATTTTCCGAAGCATTAATAGTAAGACAGAATGACCGAGTCTGTGGAAGATCTTTCATTTGATGAAGCTTTAGATGAATTTAGGGAAAGATTATCAGAACTTGAGCTTAATGAAGAATTTTTCAGATTGGTGTTGTTAAAAACAGCAGGACGCCCGAATAAACTTTTCTTGGAGTTAGTTGTTGAAAGATATGAAAATGAAATTGAACTCTTGGAATCTCAGATTCAGTCATATAGTTTCCGCGACCCTAAAGAATTTTTTCAAAATCTCCCTCCCCCAACTCAGAGGGAAATAGTACTACCTTCTGACTTACAGATTGAGTATAGTTTTGCTTTCAAGGCAAAGACATAAGGATTAGTTGCAGGGCTTGTTACCGAGGATGCAGCTATTCCATCTAACCAAGAAGGCCCAAAAGAAACTACCCCACATAATTTTTTTATTGATCCTATTGCAGATTACATGGAACTTCTTCTTAACTCAAGTCCTTTAGCAGGCTTTCTCTGTGAGGACCGAATACATCAGCAGCAGCCTTTCTATGCCACAACTTTGATTATGGGGGCACATGACCGAATAATGCTTCCAAGTTCATTAACCATCAGTCAGCACGTTCATCCTTTTTGTCAGTTTCTTAAGTGGCTGCACTGGTTATTTGATTTCACCTGACAGCAAAGTAAGTGCTGGTTAGGGTAGGTAGGTAGGATTAATAAGGCAGCCGGAGAAGGGAATTTTGCAGAGAACAGAAACAACTAAAGACTAAAGCAATCTAACCTGCTGCTCTTGAATTCTCACAAGGAGAAACCATCCCCAAGTGGAGCCACTGTTAGCCTCCTGCTGTAGCAGGTTACTCATATTTCATGATTGACATTTTTACAGGCCAAATATGTCATACATTGCATGCTACAATGGTCCATATTTGATTAACAGTCTCCAACCGAAGAAGGCTACTCAGAGTTCATTTAACTGCCTTCCAAATTTTGAGAAATTTTTCCGGTATAGCCAATTTTCAGTTAAAGGGAGGTCCAAACAGCTTAATCTTGGTCTGCCTAGGTTTAAATTTCATGTTTTAGAATATAGAGAATGTAAATCTGTCCAAACAGCTTAATCTTGGCAGATTCTTAGATAGGTAGAGAATCAAAGGAGCCCAACAACTTAATCTGGGCCCCTGGATGAAATAAGGGTAGTCTGTAGATAGGAAAGCATGAAAAAGAAAAATGGAAATGATGGGTTTGCAAGTCCAAATGCACCCAAATCAAAAGAAGAAAAAATGTTAGGTAAGTAGGCTGGGTAGGTAGTTTTGAGGTTGCTGAATCTTGATTGTTGATCAGTTCCAGGTTTCCAGGTGTCATCTTTGCTCAGGACACAATTAGCAGGAAGTTCTATGCGAGAAGCTCAAAAACAGGTATAACTAACTTCCTTTCTCCATCCTCCCCCAATCATTAACTAATTTCCCCAAAAATAGGTCAAGATATGCTTGATACCTCTTAAGTTCCATCATTTTCATATCATTAGCTTGGGTGAAGATCTGCTTTACTCAAAAATGTTACATACTCGCTCTAAAAGGTTCTATCCCCTCGTAACAGCCTAAGATCTCCTGAACTTAGCGCTTTCTTACCATCTCCATATTAACTACTGACATTATTATTTAGCTCCCTATATTTTCCCATCCCCCTACTAAAAATTATGTAAATCATCCCCTATGTAAATATCCCTCCCCCTGGTTGAAAAATAACCATAAGTACCCCCGGGAATTCCTCAGTTTACCTGAAACTTAGCAAGAACCCTCATGCTGCCCCTTCAAACCATCTTCCAAATACAATGGACTCTTTCCAGAGTATAAACTCCCTTTGAGGTGATCGGACCCCTTCCGAAGCCTCAAATGCCTTTCTAACCCACTTACTCACTCCTTCCGACCGCAACAAACCCCTTGCCGACTTCCTTAACACTCCGCATATCCTAGAAAGCCAGCTCGCATTGCAAGATCACAATATCCTCTCCATACAAGTTATGACCCATCCGTCGTCACCCAACGCGATATCGCGATATCGGCGATCGGCGGTCGCAAGCGCCAAATGTCCAACTAAAACACCTTCCCGTTCCCCGCCGATGCGATATCGCAATCACATTGGAGAAGTTCATCCCATCGCCTTCAAGTATCAGCACCCCACCATGTCACTTTTTAACCAGGGACCCACCGCAGGCTGACTTCATCCACCGTACTACTGATGTCATGCTGACGTCAGTAGCCAGAAAGCCGAAAATTCGCGCAGGAAGAAAAATCGCATTTCGGAGCTCCAAAGCAAGAAACAGAGGCAATTTTCGATGCACGATTAGGGTGAAGTGCTAATCACGCATCGCTATGGGAAATAGGCCGTTTCAGGGAATCTTTAGGGAATCTTTTGATTCCTTGGCCCGTTTTGCGCTGAAAAGGCCTGAAATCGCCTGATCGTGCCAAATTAATCCGATTTAAAAACAACAAAGGACCAATGACAGAGATTAAAGTGTATCAGATCAAATCTTCAGGTAACAAGCATGTCAAAGAGTATCAGCAAGTGGCGGAAGCCATCAATGTAGCAGCAAAGAGTATCAGCAAAAATCTTAAGCAGTGACCCAAAGCAAGAGAACATTTAATACCTTCCAGCAGAGTCAAGGAAAGAGGGTGAAGACACTCAAACACCCTCAAATCATAATCATTGCACATTTACCTCGCTCCATAACAGAGTTACAGATCCCGAAGCATAGTGACTCCAACAGCACCGCATCGAGCCTCCAAGGGCCACATTGCACTCATTTCGATTCAGCTACCTCTAACGCAGCCCAAAGGACTTAACTGCATTTAATTCCAGTAACGCTTAGGTTTTAGAAAAGATCTTCAGCATACCTGTTTAGGTCAATTGTAATGAATGAATTCTTGATATTTTGCTTATATATACCTCCCTGAACGATGAGGGGTTGGTTGGTGGGTTAGTTAGTGAGTCGAAGACACTGCTTAATCTTCTTCTCAGCATTTTCTCCAAGCAAAGACCTGCACTGTAACTGCCATATTTTCTATAATCAAAGATTGCTGAAAGCATGGATTTCGAAACTGCTTGATGTGTTCAATTGGCCAAGGAGTGATTACGGAATTCTTGTGCTTCTACATGACTCAATAAGTGTTTCTCACCTCTGTTAATTTTCATGATTTTTCCACTGTTCCGCCAACTAAATTGCAGAAAAAAAGAATAGCTTAAGATTTGTTTAACTACACCTTAAGTTCAATTTCTGCGTTTTTTTATGTTTTCATCAGAAATAGCTATGAGCATGTATACTTAAATGATCTTGTTTACGCTGTTTCTTTCACATATGAATGAGAATTTAGGAATTCTTAATTGCTCCTAGATCACCATTCATCCACCTCTCCTCTTTTTCAGTATGATGAAATGATTCTCCTTTACCTTTCATCTCTGATTTACATCATTCCATCCCTTCGGTAGATTGATAATTGTATCATGTGTGGCTATCTCGCTCCTTAATCCTCTTACGACCAAGAAGACGCAATAGCAAGCCTTAATCCATGACTCCACGCCCAATGTTTTGAAACTTATCACACCTTACCTTGCCTCTTTTCTTGAGATATCTACCTTCCATCCAAACCCAAACAAAAAACCCCTGAGCCAAAAGCTAGCCTAAAATCATCAACAAAGTTGAATCATTAAGAGAGAGCCCTCTCAGATTGCAGGTGGGCTAGAACCTGCAATCCAAAGATTGGTTTGTGGTTACCTTGGCCATATCCCTAAAAAGGAGCCTAGGGACAACCTGAGTGAACCTGAGTGATAACACATACTATTAGGTCCTGGGAATATATGATGTTTTTTTCTTTATAAGTATCAACCATATTTTAGGACAAATGAATTTGAGAAGATATATTTATGATGTCCCAACAAGAGGAAGAAAGTTTAGAAGACTATTTGGAATTTTTTTTTATAATTTTTTAGAAATTGGAATAAAATGCACTAAACCCAAACACCGTTGCAAAATTTTCTTAAAAGGAATTATATATGAATATATTATGCACTTAATCTTATGGTAGCATGTGATAGTTATTATTTACTTTTTACAAAAATATATGAGTTATGTAGGAAGTATTTTAAAGAAAGAGCTCAAGTTGGCGAAGGTCAAAGAGATAATCTTTCCAAAATCAATAAGGCAATGTTACTAGGGAAAAATTAGACAATTTATAGAGAATTTTAAAAGCTATCTCTTAAGTAAACTTGGCTCATAGATAGATACTGTTGGAAATAATACTGAGAGGGGGGGTGAATCAGTGTTATCAAATTCTTTTCAATATGCCTTTCTTAATTCAAACTTCAGATATATATTATTAACTTGTTTGTTAGTACCATATAATCATGAGCATGAAACAAGAAAAAATAGATAGTCACACCAAAGAACACCAGATATAAGGTGGAAACCCAATGTGGGTGAAAACCACCTGCTGCAATATGTCTCTATCTTCTTAGAAAGTTATTTTACAATGATTTTGTACTGGTGGAGTCCTTTACCAGTACGCAGGCTGCAACCTGCAGAGAGCTACAACTCTCTCTCATTTTCCAGTCTCTCCTGGAAGGGAGCTACAACCCCCTTTGCTTCTTTCAAGGACCACTTTTCATAAATTTTCAAACTGGATCCATAAACATCAAATGATCATCAACTACAAGTAAATCACCCAGTCAACCACAGTAACCAGATCAACAATAACAGTAAACTAAACCCAGAACACCTTATCAACAGAAAAAATTCAGCCAACAAAATATCTTAGGACAGATAAGCAGTTTTTATTTCTCTGGTCTGCATGCGTACGCACTTCACCTTCTGCTTCCCTGCGTATACCCGCAGAGTTCCTTCTGTTGTGCCACGTGCCCACGCACTGCTTCTTCTACCGCACTGCGTACAGTACGCACCCAGATACACTATCGCGCTGCGTACTTTTACTGTGCGTACGCACCTGAACCACTGTTGCGCTGCGCACCCACGCAGCCCTTCTTCTTCTGCTTCGGCGTACCCACGCAGTTACCCTTCTTCTGCTCAGCGTACCCACGCAGTTCGCCTGTTGCTGCTCTGCGTACTCATGCAGTTCGCCTGTTTCTGCTCTGCATACCCACGCAGATCGCCTGTTTCTGCTCTGCGTACCCATGCAGAGGAACCGTTAAACACCTGCGCACTTCTGATTAGGGCTGAATTTGCAGATCACCAGTGTGCTACAGTTAGTCGGATGCCCAGATCTGATCATGCGCTCGAGAGATCACCCTTCACATATTCGCTTTCCACTTCACTTTCATATAGATCAAGCTTTTGAAACAATAACCCAATATTTCAGATCTTAAGATATTCAATTTGCAAAAGATACCTTGGCCAAGTGATCTCCTTCCCTATTTATAGAAAAGCCCTCATTCACACCATGGGACAAAACCATCAAATAACCAAAACAAGGGATTGAAACCGGGGCTAAAATGGATCCTATACCACGGGCCAAAACCATAGGATCAAGAACGGCGGGCTAAATACCACGGGCCAAACATAGGAAACCCCACGTGAACGTGCTTTTCTACCTTGAAGTAAGTGAACTGGGGGTACGCACCTTCTGAACGAGTGACCTGCGTGTGTGGTCGCAGTCCCTTCACGGTGTACCTGCGTGTACGCATCTTTTGAACCATTCTCCTACGTACCTCTTAATTTTCAACATTTTGAGAGCCTGATCAGAGCATTGCCACTTGAGGGTGTTGCCATCAAGTACAACATTTGTAACATAGAGCCATACCATAATCATAATGCCAACAATCTCCCCCTTTGGACTTGATGGCAACCTCAAAATTCTTCAACGTCATTCTCCCCCTTTGACATCAAGGGAAAAGGGTCATGCTCCCCCTGAATATGAACCAGATCTGCAAAGAAGAACCATAATCCACCAAACACCATAAAGACCATGAAAGAGATAGAGACATATTGCAGCCATCCATGTTCTCCTTTTGAGCTACCATAATGCCAACAATGCATTATATGTACTCCCCCTGAACCTGTGCCATCGATCTTCAACCAATCCATAAACCAACAAATGTACACGTATACCACATATAGACCTCGCGTACAACCCACAATCAGAAAAGAGTCATCAACAAGATGATGGATCAACAACCCCCAGTTTTTGCCTGAGGTATTCAAAAGTCTCCCTAGGCAATGGTTTGGTGAGTATATCAGCAACCTGTTCCTTAGAAGGAACATACTCCAACTTGACTTTTTGTTCAAGCACTTGTTCCCAGAGAAAATGATACTTGATCGGTATGTGCTTTGTCTTTAAATGCATGACTGGGTTCTTTGAAATGTTGATTGCACTTGTATTGTCACATAAGATGGAGATAGGTGGAGTACAAGTGATTTGAAAATCCTGCAAAGTTTGCATCATCCAAAGGAGTTGAGTGTAGCAAGATGCAGCAACAACATATTCTGCTTCAGCTGTAGACAAGGCAATCGAACTATGTTTCTTGCTGAACCAAGATACTAATCTGGAACCCATAAAGAATGCACCACCACTTGTGCTTCCTATCATCCACGCTTCCGGCCCAATCTGCATCTGTATAAGCATGAAGTGTGAGATCTGTATCTCTAGGATACCATAAGCCATATTTTTGAGTCCCTTGAAGATATTTGAAAATCCTCTTCACTGCTTGAAGATGAGTTTCCTTTGGATTTGCCTGAAATCTCCCAACTATTCCCACTGCATGCGTGATGTCTGGTCGGGTACCTGTCAAATAAAGTAAACTTCCAATCATAGACCTGTAGGTTGGTTGATGCACAGCTGCTGATTCATCATTTGCACTAAGACTGCATCCTGTAACCGTGGGAGTACATACTAGTTTTGCATCTTCCAAGCCATATTTCTTCAAAATCTGCTTGAGATACTTGGTTTGAGATAAGAAGATTCCTCCTTCCTTTTGTTGGATTTGCAAACCAAGGAAATATGTCAGTTCTCCTAGCAAGGACATTTCAAATTCTTTCTGCATGACTAAGGCAAAGCTTTGACTCATATCTTCTTCATTGCTGCCAAAAATAATGTCATCTACATACACAACAAGTATTAGCAATTTATCATTTTCAACTTTTATATAAAGATTGCTATCTGCTGATCCTTTTAAAAAACCTTGTTGATGAAGATATTTGTCCAAACGATAGTACCAAGCCCTTGGAGCTTGTTTGAGTCCATAGAGAGCCTTTTTTCAAATCTGCACACAGAATTGGATCATATTCAAGAATGACCATCTGGTGTGGTTCAATGTATCCGTCTTCTTCCAAGTCTCCATTCAAAAAAGCTGATTTACGTCCATTTGAAAATACTTTGAAGTTTTGAAAAACTAGAGAGAGCAAGGAACATCGGATGGCCTCAAGTCTTGCAACAGGAGCAAATGTTTCTTCAAAGTCTATTCCTTCTTGCTGCGCATACCCTTACAAACAAGTCTGGCCTTGTTTCTAATTACTTCTCCATTTTCATTCAATTTATTTTTGAAGACCCATTTTGTTCCGATAACATTCTTATCCTTTGGCCTAGGAACCAGTTCCCAAGTGTTGTTCCTTTCGATTTGCTCAAGTTCTTCATCCATTGCTTTTATCCAACATTCATCTTTGCATGCCTCTTTCACATTTTTCGGTTCAGTAGAGGAGAGTAATGCCAAATAGCTTGAGGCTCCTGCAATTGTTCTTCTTGTTTGTACACATGCTTCTTTCTGCCCCATAATCTGAGATTCTGGATGATTCTTCTGAACATATCTGGATGGAGTCTTTTCTTCTATTCTTGTCTGCTCCTCTGGTTCTTCTTGAGGTTCTTCATCATTCTGTTGTTGAGGATAGCCTTCATCTTCTTCGATGTCTTCATGATGTACTTGTCTAGGGATGTATCCCTTCTCATCAACCACTACATCAATGCTTTCAACAATTCTGCCAAGTCTTTTATTGTAGCACTTGTATGCTTTGCTATATGGAGAGTAACCAAGAAGAATGCCTTCATCTGCTCTAGGTTCAAGTTTGCCAAGCTGCTCATCAGTATTCTTAATATAGCATTTGCTCCCAAAGATTTTGAAGTGCTTTTACCGAAGGAGTCTTACCATTCCAGAGCTCATGAGGAGTTTGAGTGTTGTTCACCTGGACATTTGTTTTG
>APFE030481674.1:0-14435 GCA_000404065.3 Pinus taeda | reverse complement strand
ATATATATATGGGCTGATGGGTTTAAAAAGGCTTAACTAAGGTTCAGATGGGTTTTAGAGTACCAATAAGGAAGATTTGTGGAATGCTTTGATAAATGAAGGCTTGAGGATTGCTTTAACTCCCAATAGAGGTTTAGGCGGGGTGATTGGGTTTCGATATAAAAGGAACTGTGAATAAAGGGGCCTTAACCAACACAAGTTTAAGATTTGACTCCTTTGTGAGTCAAATACCTGGGACAAAGGTATTTATGCATACTGTGGGTATGTGCGGGGTTAACCTGACATCATTAGTGGTATCAGAGGAGAATTATAATCAAAGCAGAATTGAAATCAGAGCGAGGAAATATTTATGCGAAAGGGAGTTTGCACACAGAAGAAGGTCATGTACATAAGTTAATTGATGAATGATAGAGAATACAACAAAAGACTGTAAGGGGAACTTTTGAAGTTCTTGGGAGATTGTAGCAGTTCCAGCAGAGGCTTAGAGTAGACAGAAACAGAGGATTCCTTAAAGGAAAGATAAAGCAAGATTGCTTAGTACAATTTTTGAAGGAAAAAGGACTTGGAGACCGAATAGAGGACAATCCATCCAAGGTATAGGTGGAATGGTGAAACAAGATCATGGTGAGATCTGGAAGGTGAGGTAATATGTTCTGTTTTAAATTAAGAGTGTGTGTTTTATATATTAATGTGCATGTGATAGCAAGAGAATCTGTGAGAGGAGAACCATATGTGTTCTTACAAACATAGTAAGGAAAACACCTCTCATGGAGAAGTGGCAATGAACCTGAAGAATCCAACAAGAGATTGGATAGAGAGGACAACTGAAGTGTTCTCAAGAGAGAGTGAGAAATTGTAGAAGCCTAGAAGGAGAAAAGGTGTTTCTTAAGAGGAGGTTCCAGACAGAGGATCATGCTTACCAAAAGACCGAGTGAGGAGAACTTAGTGAGGTAAGATTGTAGCGAGGAGGACTAGCTGTAGCAGAGGCTTGTTGCAGATGAGTGAGGAGCTCATGAAGAAAGAGGAGAAGAAGATGACTACTGATAGTCATAGCAGAGGGTCAGAGAGAAGCCACAACAAAAGAAAGATGAAGAAGGAGGATGCCAAAACATGGCAAGAGGATGAGTCAAGAAGAGATTGACAAAGAGATTGCAGAGTTAAAAGAACAACTCGATACATTAAGAAGAATACTTGAGGAAAGCTAGAGACTAGGTTGGGTCTTGAAGAAGAAGCCAGTGGAATGGCATGAGATGCAGAGAAGGCTACAAAAAAAGAAAGTGAAGTGGCTGAGGGAAAAACTCAAGGAAGTTGAGTTGGAAATGGAAGAGTCCATTTGTGAACCAAAACAGGGAGAAATTCTTGGAGAAAGTGAAAATAAAGACTTGAAGACTGAAACTTCAAGTGAGGCCAAAGGGTCACATGGGTTTAAAACTAACAATTTATGTGTTTTTGCAGGTGAAACGTGTAAAGAAGGACAATTTGTTGATATTTTCATAAAAGAGAAAGAAGACAAGCATAATCTAAATTCTGTTTTGGAAGAAGATGAGATAGATAGGTCTCATATACAGCTGGGGAAAGATAGCAAGAAACCAAGTGAAGGGCTTGAGGATATTGAAGAGGAGACAATCGAAGAATTTCTAAATCATATGAAGGATTTAGAATAGCAAGGAGATATGATGTCTGAAGCATCTAATAAGACCACAGGGTCTCATATTTTTAAAACTAATGGTTTGTGTATGATGGCAGGTATTGCAGGAGAAAAACAACCTATTGAAGATATCTTCAGAGGAGAGGAATATCTAGAAATAAAAAGTGACAAAGAAAACTTTCCATAAGAGGAGGAAATTGACTGCATACAAAAGAAAAAGTCTATGGATGAGACTATAGAAGCTGTCATGGAGATGAGGAATCAAGATCTTATTCTGATGAAGAATGAGGGAATATTGCCTCAGAAAGGTAATCAAATGAATTTGATTAATGTTATTGATGAAAAACAAATACAAGAGAATGTTAATGCAGATGGGGAGACAATGATAGCTCTTGAAGGAGGTAAAAAACAAGAGACTAAAGGCAAAATTGAAGAAGAAGAGACTATGTTAGCTGAAAACATAGTAAAGGATCATCAATTCACCATGATTATAGGCACAGTGGAAATAGCCTTGGAAGCTATTGAGACAGTTAGTGAAGAAGAAAGACATCTACTGAAAGATGTTAAGGAAGAAGAAACCTATGCAAAGAATTTAACCTTAGGAGAAAGGACACTAACAAAGGAGTGTTATGCAGAGGATAAACAATCTTTTGAAGCTGTTAGAATTATGGAGAAGTATATTTTAGAAGATAACAACTATGAAGTAAAAGGAGGATGAAGAATGTCTCTTAAATGAGAGAAGTAATGATTCATTACAGCAAAAAGAATTTAACAATACATGGATGTGTGAAGATGTGACAACACAGGAACAAGTTGTTGTGGAAGAAGGAGATGAAATCTAGCTTGAAGAGCTGATATGTGAAGAAACAATTGAAATTGTTGAACCTTATTATTTCCAAACTAATAATTTGTGTGTAAATGCAGGAAACATAAGTGATGATGAAATACTAGCAAAGTGTCACAGAGAAATTGCATTGCTGGAATATTTGATGGAGAATTCAGAGTATGACAGTATGATTGCAGAAAAATGAGTTCACTACAGTGGACAAGGGTAGGAAGACATCATTAGAACAAATGACGTGGAGGAGAGACTAGTTGACAGTCTCATGAATTCTTTTGAGAATTCAAATCAGCATATTGATGTGCTGACAGAGGAAAAAGAAATAGAGCAACAAACTGAATTGTTGCCAAAGGAAAATAAGGCACAACAGCCTTATGTTTTTTTTATTTTAACAAATGTTTTTTGAATGCAGGTTTTGTTGCAATTGCTGGAGGAGATTTGGCACAAGTAAACAACCAAATAAAGGTGAAAGAAAAAGACTTGGTGGAAGAATTCAATCCATGGAACAGAGATGTTAAATTGTCGGAGAGAGTGTTGAACAATCATGATTTAGTCATGAAAAAGTGTAAGGATGATAGGGAGGCAGTTAGCATAGGAGTCTCAACAAACAAAGCAAAAGTCAGCATAAGAGACAACATAAAAGTCAACATAGAAGTTAGCAAAGAAAGCAAGGAAAAATATGGAGTAAGTGAAAGTAATCAGCAGCAGCTTGAAGAAATAGTGGACATCAACAACAACCTGGAGCAAAGAGAAAGAGGAAGAAGTAAGAAATAGAATATGGACCAGTCCAAAGGTGTATTGGAAAAAAATTTGAAGAAATGTGGTAGCTAATGATGAAGCAGACCAAATGGAGGAAAATGGTAGCAGCAGGAAGCATGATTAATCAAAGTTTGAACCTGATTGACAAGAAGAAGAAGATGGAGCAAAAGACAACAGAAGTACAACAACAACAAGGGAACAAAGCATGTGGATAGTTACAAAACAAAGTGTGGGATCTAGGAAGACCAAGATCAGAAGACACATGATCAAGAGATCATGAATATTTTTTGCTTTGGGAGTGTGATGTAGGAGAGTTCACCCAAGAGAAAATCATTATAATTAAGTAGACATAGGGGGTCATGTATTTTTAGGAAGTTGGATTCCTAAGTAATATTAGGCTTTTAATTGAATTAATTAGGTAATGGGAGGAAATTATAAGTGCTCTCGAATAAATGAGAACATGAGTGGAAATAATGACAAAAGAGCCTAAAATCAATTAGGACTCTTAGAACAGTTCATGATTCGAGGAACTAAGGAGAGACTTTAGGAATTAATTAATTAGAAGTGGACATAATGGATAGAAGATTTAGGAGTCGGTTCAGTAGATATAGGAGTCAAACCAAGGTAGTTCAACAGAACTCTTGGCATATATGTAAGCCTACGGGCAGAGACAAGGGGGAGGCCACTGACAGCAGAAGATCAGGTCTATGCGAGACAAAGGAGTCTTGAATGTAATCATTGTTTATACATATATATACTGAGGTTTATTCCTGATTGTGTCAGTATGTGTGAAATAAGTGTATAACGATTGATTTCTACATAAACTCACAGGTTATGTAACAGAGGGTTGCAGGTAGAGTCAAAACGGAGTACAAAGGAGAAGAACGAGCCAAGTTTCTCATAACAGATATTTGAATCCATTGGGAGATTAAATAGATGTTTGGTGCTAGCCTTCTTGTATTTAATGTTCAAATGGAATTGTTGTAGATATGTGGACCATTTTTTTTTCTGTAATTTCCCCTATTTCTGCATAAATTGAAGAGGTCGGTTGTATGTGTGGATGATCATCTACTTCCTTAGAATATAATGTTTCCATTGTCAGTATGCCTACATGATGGAATGCATCTCCTTATCACACGTGGGGTATCTCTAGATAGTATCAAATAATGCCAATTGTGATAGGCCATTGAATGTCCTTCTTGAATGAGGACTACACCAATAACATATTTGGAGGTATCTGTTTAAATCTCAAATGGCTATCGCAGGTCTGGCAAAGTGAGGAATGATGCAGAGAAAATATGATGTTTCAATTCATTGAATTCTTTCAGTTGGAATTGGACCAATTTTTTTTCTTTTTCTCCATCCTTTGTAACTTGGCTTAAGGGCTAAGAAATATAAGATAAACCAAACACAAATCTTCAATAGAAATTATCAAGTCCTAAGAAGTTGTGAAGCTCAGTTATAATCATTGTGGCTGACCAATGGCAAATGACTTGGATCTTAGCTAGATCTACATGCACACATTTTTCATCAATAATGTAACCCATATATTGGTCCTTGTCCATGCCAAAGGAGAATTTTTGCAAGTTAGCACATAGCTTGCGCTGCCACAGAGTGTGAAAGACTAGTAAAATATGTTGCAAGTGCTCTTTCCATCTCTTGCTAAAGATGAGGATATCATCTAGATATACATCCATGAAATAGCTGGAGAAATGCCACAATATGTCATCCATTAGCCTCATGAAAGTTGTTGGGGCTCTCATCAAACTAAAAAGCATGACCAACCACTTAAAAAGACCTTTCTTGGACTTAAAATCAATCCTCCACGCATTAGTTGTATCTATTGGAACTTGGTGATAGTTGGACTTCAAATCAATCTTGTTGAAGTACTTGGTCCCTTTGAGTTGGTCAAGGATTTCATCAATCTATGGAATTAGGTACTTGTTCCTGACTGTGATTTTGTTAAGATCCCAATAATCAATGCAAAGTATCCAGGTCCCATCCTTATTTTGTACAAGTATAATTGGGCTCCCGCAAGGTGAGTACATTGGTTGAATGTGCCCTTTTTGTAGAAAATACTACATTTTTTGCATGCTTTGCTCATTTTACATAAGAGAAAGATGGTGGATTAATCCATTGGGTAGAGGTGTGTCAGGGTTCAATCAATGGAATGCTTGACTTGATAGTGCAAAGGTACCCTTGTGAGTGAGGAGAAGTTGTCTCTATAGTCTTCTACAATCTTATCAACTTTCCTCTCCTCTACAATGTTATCCACTTTCTTTTTTTGTGCGGAGGAACCCTATGCAAAGGGAATGGATGTAGCCACAACCTACTCCTTAATTTGAGAGTGAATAAGGAAGAAGATCAATTTACTAGTCTAATAGATGATAATACTGCATTTCTTAGAAACAATTAAAGAAATGACAGTAGGAAGGGCTACCTATGGTATACTATATAATTTTATGCCTAAAGTAATAGTAAAAGTACAAGGTTTGGACTAATACATAACATGGTGCTTCCACAAGTATGGATGACCTAAAAAAACATAACAAAATTCAAGGGGAGAAATGTCACATAATACCTCATCTGTGAAAGCCTCGATGCTCTAGGGAAGGTGACATTGTTGGCTGATGCAAAGATCTTGCCCTTGGTGGAGCCACCAGATAGTGTATGGTTGCACGTGTGGTGTTGTTGATAGATACATATACTTAACAACCTCTATTGAGATGAGGTTCTTTTGAATCCAACTATCAACAATGAAACAGAGTGGAGCACCCATCACCCACATTTGTGAGTGAAAAATATGCACACCTTCCTTTGGATCTCTAGACTCAATTTGCTGGACCTTGATGGTTACAATAGTGGCATTATTTTACACATCAATGATATGTTTCCCCTTGTCTATGTTTGGTTCAACTTCTTAACCTACATTTGAATTTAAATATTTTTGTCTTGGCCACCAAAGATTGCTTTGTCCAACATTCATTTGTGTTATGAGTGGGCATTTTGTGGAACTCACACCACTTTCTCACGTCTTTCTTCATCTTTCCATTACCACATTTTTTTTGTGAGTTCATTGGGTTGTCCTAGGGTGGTACACCTTGGATTTTTTCTTTGTTTTACGGCTGGTTTTCTAGTGCCATGATCTTTCTATGAAGGATTCACAGATACAAAGTCTCACTTCTTCTGTTTAAACTTTTGCTTGATCTTGACAAGATATTAGTATGCTGCACCAAGCAAGTAAATACATGAACTCCATTTCTATCTACATATATCTTTGCATACAACCACGATACTTAAGCACCAAATGTCACTCAAAGTCCTTAATACCCAACATGGTGTGCAAGGTATTAAAGAAAATTGTGAACTATGGAATTTCTTGATCCCTTCCTACTATAGTGTGGTCTATCTCATGTACTAGTCTTCTCAGCTTTCAAGAGGGTAATTTTGTTCCTTAATAACATCCCTAAAAGAGTTCCGAGTGGGTGCGACTAAAAATAGTGTGTATTCCTTCATGGACCTTTTCTCACAATAGGTGCCCATTAGTCGTTGACATGAGGGGTGGCCTTAAGATGTGCAAAAGTAATATTTTCTCTATCAAAAAATTTATGGACTGAAAAATATCCTTCTAGAATATTTAACCATTTTCCTAGAGCATCTACATCTATTTGGCCTTCAAATATGGGAATATAAAAATTTACTTGTACCTTAATTGGGAAGTGCCTCCAAAGTGGCTACTAGATAAAGACACGTCATCGATTGGTATTCACTGAAGGATCTGGGAAACATTATCCATCATCTTGTTACTTTGTCGCTCAAGTGATTCTTCAAACAATAATTTGATATGATCTTCTGTTGCCTCATGCTCCTTTCTTGTAGCAATGGGAGGTTGTTAGCTTCAGTGAGGATGATTTTGCAATGGCTCAAGTAGTTTGAGTCCCTACTCCTTGTACTTGAACCTCGTTGGGCACATGCATAAAAAAATAAAGAAAGAGAAAACCTAACTCTTATACCAATGATCCCACTTTATGAAGGAAACAAAATGAAACACATTCTCAAATCCAAAACATAGAGATACAATGAAACTTGACTTCAATTAATAAATGAAGAATGCTGAAATCATTTACATTTAGAATAAAAGGAAACTAACTCGAATGGTGGTAACTTATCTATGAGAAGATATGTGATGGTTACACATCTTCCTTAACTATGTTACGATGAGGATTTGAGGAATTTTTATCATGAAGAAATAATGATAAACCTTAATTATCCAAAACCTTAACCTTAGGAGATGAAGAACAAAATGCTTGTGGGCCTCTATGGGGTAAGTTGGAACATCAAATTCCCGGGGTCGTAACTTTGGCATACAATCTCCATTAGGCATGCATGATGTCCCATTGGAAAGATATATCAAAGGCATAGAAATTATGACTATTAACGATAGTATATGATAACCATCGACTTGTTTTCCAAAAAAACATTGTTTAGGACCACAAAACAACTTCAAAAGTTTAGAACCTAAAAACTACCAAAACAATAAAATTGTGTTGTGATCTAGTGGAATAGGTGGGTGGCCACCAATATCCACTTGGATCAAGTTAGGGGTAAATATTAGTGCAATGATGATGGAAAGAATGTAAAATTTGACTATATATATCTATTTTTGACTTACATCCATAATACTTGAGCTAATAGATAGATTTGGGGTAAAGTCTATATGTGTAATTGATGATATTGTTGTATCATTGGATTCATGGGAACAACTTGTCGATTTTGTAATTCTTCAACCCAAAAATAGTTTTGGAGGACATCCCCTAATCCTTGGAAGACCTTGGTTGGACATCGTCGATGCTTTTATTAGTTACAGATCAAGAAGTATTACTATTTCAATACAAAATGAAAGTAAACAACTTACAATTTATCCTCTTACTAAATTTTAAATGAATTAGAACAAATTTCATGATTTGAAGAAATATATTTTGAAGAAGAAATTGTTTAACCTCTTCTAACTATTTCTCAAACTATATATTTTAAAGAAGATGAGGAAAATTTACTTAATCACTTTATTTATAATCTAGATGATATAGAGCAATTTAGAAATTTTCAACATATCTCCACTACTAATCTTTTGGAGCAAAAAATTTAGGAATCTTGTTCGATGAATTCCTTAAAAACTCTATTTCAACAAATATTTCCTATAAACTCAATGTTAAATTTCTATAGTAAAGTCATTAAATTCTATTTTGGAAAATGTTTGAGAATTAACACTTTTTTTGAAGAATCTTAGGAACACCAATTAATTTAATTCTTAAAAAAGTGTTATAATGTGTTTTCTTGGATTCAACTACATAAATATGTAAGGAATCCATGAAAATATTTTCACAAATCATATTTATATAGAGGATAATGTTAAACCTATTAGACAACCACAAAGAAGAATGAGTGAAATGTTGAAAGAGATAGTAACGCCATAACTTATTTTCTTCTTCTTCTAAAAATAGACTTTATCTATCCTATCCCTGACAAATAATGGGTTTCTCCTTTAGTGGTAATACCTAAAAGAATGGGAAATGGTGAATATGTATATATTATCAAGAATGAAATAAAACAACTCTAAAATATAACTTCTTTACCTTTTATCAACAAAGTCCTGGAAACATTAGCATGAAATAATTTCTTCATTTTCCTTGATGGATTCAATGGTTATAATTAGATTGAAATAACTTTATAAGACAAGGAAAAAGCAACTTTCACATGTCATTGGGGAATATATACATATGAAGTACTACCCTTTGGATTATGTAGTACGCCTTCTATATCCCAAAGGGAAGCCTTGGCTATTTTTACTAATTTAATACATGAATGTGCAGATGTATACATGGATGATTTTTCAGTATATGGAGATTCTTTTAAAGAAGTTTTAATTAATTTGGAAAAAAATTCTAATAAGATGCTTAATTTTTTCTTTAGCCTTTAGTAATGAAAAATTCTTTATGTTACTAACTAAGGGAATTTTACTAGGATATCATATGTCCATTGCAAGGATAAATGTAGATTCATTCAAAATAAATGTTGTTATCAAATCACCAATTCCATCAACCCAACAATATGTTATACGTTTTCTAGGCTATATAGGATATTATTGTCAATTTATTAATTTTTTTACTAAAATAGCCTTACCATTATCTAAAGTAATTATTAAAGATGTTGAATTTGATTGGGATTCTAATTTTCAAACTATTTCCAAACTCTTGAGTAAATCTCAACAACACCAGTGTTGAGAGGTCCATATTGGACCTTGTCATTTCACATCTCAAAAGATGCATCTGATACTACTATAGGAGTACTATTAGGTCAAAAGTAAAACATTCGAACCTAAGCTATATATTTTATCAATAAAAAAGTAACTCTTGGTGAACTCAATTATACTATCGCAGAAAAGGAGATGTTAACAATTATTCATCATGTTAATAAATTTTAACATTATATAATTGGTTACAACGTCTTTGTACATACATGTCATTCAACCAGTAGGTATTTAATAAAAAAACATACTACCAATGGTAGATTCATAAGATATTTATTATTGTTGCAAGAATTAATTATTATTGTCATAGATTGACTTGGAAAAGAAAATCAGGTAGCAAACTTCCTTTCTCACATTAATAACCTTGGTGAGAATGTTACAATTGCATATTCTTTCTCATTTGATATTTTGTTTCTATATATACTAAACCTCCATGGTTTTTACATATAAATAATTATGTGTCCATGGGGAATCTACCATTGCATTTTTCACCACGAGAGAAAAGGAATATTATAAAAAAAAAAAAATCTAGATGTTTATGGATCAATGAAGCATTTTCTTTACATGGATTGATTATATAAACATAAACGGTTAGGAAGATGCATTCTTTTTAATTTTAAAATCAGTCATGATGAGCCATTGTAGTTTTTGTAAATAAAAAATTGCTTACAAAATGTTGCACCTAAGAAGTATTGCCGAACTCTATTGAGAGATGCAAGAAGTATGGGGAAAAGTGTGATATTGTCAACAAATGGTCAAAATAGCAACAAATGAAATCTCTTTTAGCCACAAGCTTCTGGATCCTTTTGAGAAATAGCCTCTATATTTGGTGGGATTTTGTAAGAACTAAAATAGCCTTCATCTAAAGAATATAATAATAATAATATATTATATATAGATATATATGGTTTTCATGCATTAAGCTAAAAGTGGGTGTAAAGCAAAAGAATAAGTGCAAGAAATATAATAAGTAATAGTCAATCTCCTGTTGATAATTTTGAGATTTGGGATCCCAAGGGAATATTTTTAATGGCCAAGGAGCATAAAAAAATTATTGAAAATAAAAAATTAGATATTGTAAGTCCTCTCCTTACCATCTATAGACCAATGGTTAAGTGGAGTCTAAAATCAAAGTCTTGGGATTAATCATGACCAGGAAAATCTAACTTCATCAAAAGGACTGGGCAGATTGGCTTCTAGAAGCTTCGTGGGCCTATAGGACAACATGGAAAAATACTATTGGTTTCACTCCTTATGAATTGACATATGGTAAGCAAATCCTTCTTCCTATTGAATTTCAAATTCAAGCTTTCAAAATAACTATTGAATTAAGAATAGACTTCAATGAGGCTAAAAAGAAAATAATTGTGCAACTAAATGAGTTATATGAAATTCAACAAGGTGATTTTCAACATAATATTTTTGTTGAAGAACAAATATTGAAGTGGCATAACAAGTTCATTAATAGAAAACCATTCAAATTTGGTAATTGGGATTTGCTCTTTGATTCAAAATTTAAGGAATTGAAGGATAAATTCACCAATCACCACTCACTTGGCCCTTATGAGGTTCAAGAAGTTTTTGATAAGGGTTCTGTAAAGATAAAGACAATTGGTGGAGGAGGCTCATTTGTGGTCAACGGTCCGAGGTTGAAATTATACAATATGCCAATTAATCAAAATGATTTTATTTCCCTATTATTTCAATAAGATAAGATGAAAATTGTGGGTGAAAGGAGTAATACTCCTACCCCTCTTCCATCTCGGATTTACTTTTTCAAAACACACACATATATGAAAAAAATATAAAAAGAAAAGAAAGGAGGCTAGTTTTGAAATCCAGGTTACTAGTGCAATCTAAACTTTAATTTTCCTTAGGATGGATGTATTTTGCATCCTCCCTCATCCCCAGTCCTTAATTCACTCCTTCAACAACTAATTTCTAATCATATGAGAAGGATAAGCATTCAATGACAAGGATAGGCTTGCCCTCCCATAGTAAACCTTTATCTGTTCAACCAATTACCTAACATCTTGCTATTGGGAAACCAAGAAATTGGTTAATGAAAATTATTAATAAAAATACCTACCCAGTGATTACCATAATCATAAATATCTTATCATTAATGTTCAAAGTTTTTAGTGATTTCCAACTAATATCAAATATTGTTCTAAAGAGAATATCTACAGACATGAACATGTCCCATTATTATTATTATTATTATTATTCAGAAACTCAGTGCCTATTGTATATAAAATTTGTACAAACCATTATATTTTCATCTAACAACGATGAACACTCTATCTAAAGCCTTCAAGGGAGTAATTTATAATACAAATCAGAAATAAAGGCAACCATTTGATCTTCCATTCCAGAAAAGAATAAGTTTCATTATCCATTTAAAAGGAAATGAGTTTGATCAACATCTGTTTCAAAAGGAAACTAGTTATATTCATACATGTTAAAATAAAACAAGCCAGTATATAAGAAAATCATTCAAAGGCAATCTCAAAGTATGAAATTGAAGACTTCAAGCCAAAAGTAAAGAATACAACCTAACAATTGAAGAATTGAAGACTAAAGTATCATGATTGAAGACACCATCAACTATTCCTATGGTATCAAGTATAGTAAGGAAAAAATTTCAATACTTCAAATATTTTCAATATACAAAATTGAAATAAATATCTATACCTTTCTACTTACCATCTATCCCTTTTTAAAATACTTTATAATTCTTTTCAAGTCATTTGTGCTCATTATTTTCCACATTAGTACTTCTAAATCCTATCTTTGTACTTGATTTAGACTTTCTAATCATTATACAAAATCCTTTATATATACATTACCTACTTATCCATAATTACTATCATAAACCATAATTTCATTACCCTTATATACATCCACTCTCATAATTACTCCAACCTATCCCACTGCTCTACACATATATCCTTATAATAAGTTCGAAATGACTCTTAACTAGTGCAACAACCTCTAAGTTCTATCCTCATATTCCTTGCAAGTGTTCACTTTATATACTATGTTTTGAAACTGCATACTTTGTTTTAAATGTCATCCTATGCCACCCTGATATTGCATTTGAAAATAGCCTGCCACCCTATTGCTCACTATGAATACCATACTCTGCTACACCTCAAAACTTTGATACATTGTCCTTATCTCTCATAATGGAAGTCATTCCTCGGCGCTACAAATTGCTATCCACATGGAGAAAAGAAGAGGGTTCCAAAACATGTATGTCTTCATCGACTTTTCCATGAAATATCCCTTCATTTTAAGTGTGTTCTTGAAAGAGTGTTAGCATAGACGTGTTTAATCTTCAAACAATAAGGTTTCTATATGGTTTTCATAAGGTACCAAAATGTTGTGTGAGAAAATAAAGTTGATTAGATAATGTATACATCAGGGCATTTGTGAAAATTGGTGACAATCATATAAGCGACAAAAAAACTAAGGTTTTCATTTATTGCTTTCTCCATATAATATATTGCTTGTAACAAATATCAAACACATTATTCATAGTTCAATAATGATATGTAGGAAATTGGTTACATAGGGATATTGGTACATAGAATTTGTATAATTTTGTCATAGTGTAATAGTGGAAATGATAGTTATGTATGAGCCTTATAAAGTTGAAATAACTCATTTTCACCTAGAATGTAAAAAAGTATTCAAAATGTAGGATGGATTGAATTATTCTCTAGGTTTCAATGGAACAACAGGGAAGTCACAAGAACCTTTGCTCAATATTTTGATGGTGAATGTGCACAAGTGGGTAACGTGATAATTGATCTCCTTGAGCACCCATTATTTTAAATTATTGGCTTTCCTTAGTAAGGGGAAAAATGGATAAAAACAAGATTTATTGAAGAGAAATCTTGGATCCCTTCGCTTAATTAGTTAAGACAAACCCAATTGGGCCACAGGTGTTCTAAGAAGCTGGTTGAAAAATACATGGAAATATTTAGTGTTTCTCATCCATAAATACGTAACGTATGAGGGAATATGTAAGGTTATGTTTCTATATCATATACACTTGGTTTTTACATCTTAAGAATGAAAAACATGTTAATATGCCTTATTATATATTGAGAAGTCTAACAAAAATGGCCAAGGCCATCCAATGACAACAAAGGAATGAGGATCAAAGTCTTTATTAGCATGGCCCTATCAATATGATTGTACAACATGAATAAAAATAATGGCATAACTTGGGAATAATTCCTTATTGATGATGGCTTTATGAAGGAAATTCATGAAGAAAATACTATAAGTATTAAGTATCAATAAGAAGAAAAATATGACTCTATTTAGCTAATGGAATCAAAGACAATAATTTCC
Source organism: Pinus taeda (assembly GCA_000404065.3). NCBI lineage: Eukaryota > Viridiplantae > Streptophyta > Pinopsida > Pinales > Pinaceae > Pinus > Pinus taeda. The sequence continues at coordinate 515 of APFE030481674.1, read as the reverse complement.
AGGGGTAAAATAAAGTTGGAAATGGAAAAACCCATAAAACAACTAATCACATATCAAAGAAGGTAACCGGGGTTATGTCCAAGGAACTCAATGAACATGGTAAACAATATAACCAACAAGAAGAACATGCATTTAAAAATATTACCAAGAAACCAAGGACAAAGTTATCTACCCTTACAACATCAAAACTGGAAGTTGAAAATGACATTTTTTTTATATGATTATTGAGACTTTAGAGGCAGAAGAAGGAGAAACATCTACATTTTAGTAGAAGAAGAACTACTCATATTTGGAGTAAATAAAAATAAACCATCACTACTTAGAGAACAATAATTTTATACTCTTATCAATACTCAGAAAATGTTATGAAACCAGCTCACAAAAAGATAGAAAAGATAGATCAACGCCTTATAATTTAGCCTCTTCAAGGGGGCAACCTCCTTTACATTACACAAATGAACAATTCTTCAATGATTCAAATGACAAAACCTCATTTCTATATATAGGAGTCTAAG